>PVHY01005833.1:0-79540 GCA_004024945.1 Uropsilus gracilis | reverse complement strand
GAGATTTCTTGGTCCATTTTTTTGCATGTCTTAGTCCAATTTTCCCAGCACCATTTATTAAAGAGGCTATCCTTGTTCCAAGGTAAGTTTTTCACACCTTTGTCGAAGATTAGTTGACTGTAGATGTGTGGTTTTATTTTAGGGCACTCAATTCTGTTCCATTGATCTGACTGTCTGTTTGAATATACTCAATTTTTGAGAACACAAAGCAAAATAAAGTAGATGTGAAGTGACACATATAATAAAGAATATGTGAAGTTTGAAAATAATATATTGTTGATGTGTGTATAGATATATATAGGGGTAGCATAAAAGCTTTCATAGAAATGATAACTACCAAATTTAGTTAAAGTACCAAATTTGGGAAAAGAACAAAAGGAAAATGATCAGGAAGCATACACAGAGAACTTCAAATCTATCTGTAATTTTCACTTCTTTTTTAAAAAATCTAAAACAGATATGGAAGAACGCAAAGAGTAGGTATATATAGGTGGTAGGTATGTTAGGTGGACGTTCACTACATTATTCTCTGGCTGCATAATTGAGGGAGTCACAATAGTAACAAGAATACCTGGAGCTTGTGAGGAAAAATAGAGTATCAAAACATATAAAGATCCAAGCTTCTCTACCCTTCAATGTATTTTTTTCTACTCTCACTTTTGGCAGTTTTCTCTGCATTCTTCTAATCATTCTCCATGCAGAAGCAAGAAAATACACACACACACACACACACACACACATCTATACATCTTTATCTGTATTTCCTGCATTTCCTGTTTGTAAAGTCATTTCAAAGAAGGGGAAATGTGCTTATCTCTAGAACAAACCACATTTACATCATCCATGCAGCCTTTTCTCATTCCCAAAGAAGTGATGACTGAAGTATTGCTGCCTCCTAGGGAGAGAATGCTCTGCTTAGAAGTGCAGGGTTTGCTTGTTTGTTAACTATTAATCATTCTGCTGTTAATTTGGGTGGTGTTTATTGTGTGCTGCCTGAGAGCTGGTGCTGTGTTAGGTATAGCTACTACTAGGAAAAAGACATGTCTCAGTGTCCTTGGCACTTGTATTCTGGAGGAGGAAACAAGCAATTGAAATACAAGGTGATTTAGACTCTTTCAGAAGTGAATGTGCTTTGGGCATCAGGAGCTCCCAAGAGGGAAAGGGAGGTACTCGAGTTTCCTGGGAAAAAGCAGTGATAGTAGAATGAGGAAGAATGAGCAGGAACTGGCGTTAAGTAAGAGTCAGGAAAGGAAATGGTGCCAACTGCAGGAAGAGTGGGCATGAGGGCTTAAATGGTGAGATCGCTGTCAGGAGCTGAAAGGCCAGCTTGACTGCCACCGGGTATTAATCAGAGATGAGCTCAGGGTGAACACAGGCCTCGATGGGACTTGGGCTTTTATCTCCAGGACAATCAGAGGTCAACCCCAAAGCAGGGGCTGCCATGATAAAAATTGTGTTTTTAAATACCATCAGGCTGAGGGTAGAAATTAAACCTTTACCAAGTTCAGTCTATCCACAAGAAACTCATAGTTGCATCTGATGGCTATCTCTCCTGATTTTCTTTTTGTGGGTTAATTATTCTTGATCTTCTGCCACACACATACCAGAGTAAACCACTGTCTATAGTGAACACTTTGTTACCACAGTTGAAAACACAAATTAGAGGGTGTGTGATGAGAATATAGGTATTCAGAGATGGAGTTAACAGGGAACTGTGCTCTTGAAGTTTAAAGGATAAGAATTCTCCAAAATATATGATCCTAATATTCCATAAACCTATGGATTCAGCATAACCCTTTTTTTTTTTTACACCTAAATATGAACTAACAAATCTACTAGAGTTACTGGGGTACTAGGAAGAAGAGAAGAGGTAGCTCTAGTGACCGAGACTGGATGGACCGAGACTGGACTGTATGGATGGAAAGGAGGGGGGAGCTCTGGAGGGGCATACAGTGGTCAGTAACAGCACTTAGAAAACTCAGCCTATCGGTCCCATCTGGGAAGGCTGGCAACCCCGCAAGATGCCACTAAATTCATACTTTCCCTTCACCAAACTCTCCCATCTCAACCATGTTTCCTTGTTAGAAAACTTCCTGTACCTGAAACAATAGCAGGCATTAAAGCCACCCTGAAGGGGGGAGGGGAGTGTTAAAACATGGAATGCTGGACCTTAACCCAGAAGTTTCTGGTTTAGTGGCTCTAAGATGGGGGCTGAGAATTTGTATCTATAACAAGTTTTCTGGTCTGTGCGTGCTAGTTGGGAGATCACACTTTAGGAATCACTGGCTTAGACAATCGCCTGATGGACAGAGCCATCTCACTACTACTGATATATTCTAGGGCCTAGAGGCTTGACAGTGTTGCCCCTTTTTGCACATCCCTCACTCCACTCAGGAAGAGGAACCATCTGTCCCAGTCTCCATAGGTGCCTCAACTGCTCAGCTCAGAAATACCCAAAGTAAAAGTGGTTTAAACCCAGCCCCTCATTCCTGCCTTGGTGAGTCCTGCAGGTAGGGGAGGGCTGGCTTGAGAGAATGAACTCAAGCACTTCTAGCATGTCCTGCTCAGGAGGAGACATGGGAAACTGTCTTTCTGCTGTTGGCAGATTGCCTACAGCAAAGCCTTGGTTACTGGGGAGATTGAAATGCAGCATTGTGTATATGGGTGTGTGCGTGCAGACACAGGACTTGGCTTCAGCCTGTTGCAAGAGGGGAATATTCAAAGAAGGAAGATGACAAAACATGCTAGAAGGGTAATAATAGTATCTGACATTTATTGAGCACCACCAGGCTTTGCATGTATTACTATATTTTAAAATATTCCCAAGACTCTGGAGAAAAAGGTATTATTATTGTCCCTCTCTAATATATATGGTTACTGAGACACTGATAAGTCACTTCACCAATGTCACAGTTAATAATTAGAAGAGACGGGTGTAACTGCCAAGGAGTATCTGGTAGATTCGACAAACATGCTAAATGTTTATTTGAATAGATAAATGTGGCCAGCTTATCTGTCTTACTCCTGAAAAATTCCCTATTCCTGTGGAAAAGTAGTCAAGTTGAAGGAAAGACTGTGGTCTCTATTTTACCTTTGCAATTCTGATTGTTTTTGCCACATGAGACTGGTTTGTATTGCCCATCATTATGTCAGCACTCCAGGGTGACTGTGACATAAATAGGCTCCCTAGAATCTATTCTAACTTTCAGCTATTTGTATTTCAGCCTGAAGAAATCATTTATTCTGATACAAATAAAAGCATGGTAGAAGATCTAAGGAACAGGTGTGACCTTTATTTGTCTACTGTGACTTGTTTTCCCCCTAATGTCATCTTCAGCTATCTTTTGGTCCTCTAACCCAATCTTTCAAACTCAACAACAGAACAAAATGGAGATTAGAATAGCTACTTCCGGAGTCATCATCGTTCTCACGGTATATACCTTCCAGGACACTCCCTGAAAAGACAGTCTACTTTAAGCAATGGTTGCCTCTGGAAAACACTGAGGGCTACTGTTAGGAGCTTCTCAGTTCAGACACTGTTGAGTCTATAGTGCTCACAATGCAGCCGCTAATACTGCTTGGAAGGATGTGAATGCAAATGACCCACAACTTAAGGCATGGTAAAAAAATATTCTAGTTGGGTGACTGAGCCCTTGATACAATCCCTCCTAGTTATTCTCTCCTTCCTCACATGTACATACAGGCATGCATTCCCTAGGGAGTTGTTCAGTCAAGGTTAAAAGATCCCAGACTTTGCATCAGGCCTCCCTCCTAGCCCAGATGTGTCAGAGGCTTCTAGATATGACTGTCTCCAGTGACTCACGCTGACATAGCACACTGGTGTGGAAGTCATAACCAGATAGTCAAAAAAGCCATAATACATACAATGTGGCTACCCCCTTCTTTTGCCAGTGCCCAAATCTCACTTCAAGTTACCTTCCTTCTGCCCATATAAGGGATGAAATAAGGAAATAGTTTCCAACTTCCTGTTTTCATCAGAATCACTTCTGATCTAATTATTTAAAAATACAGGTGCCAGGGGCCCATACCTAGTGAATCAATATGTGAAGATGAAACATTTTGATAAAGCCCTACAGGTGATTCTGAAGCATACTCATTACCAAGACACTCTGCAAACTCTCAACTCCTTAATGACACTACAGACTCAGTCACAGGGAGATGCCTACTGGCTTCTGTGGCACACACTGATTCTGCAGAGAGAGAGGTCCACAGGACGGTGCCATCCCTCAACTCAACATTGCACTCTACTTCTCCCTTCCCTGCAAGGGACAATTCTAGGGAGGTGGGTAGACAAGCAAAAAAAAAAAAAAAAAAAAAAAAAAAAAAAAAAAAGCCTAGCCATTCTGAAGGATGTTTTTAGCTGTGGAAATAATACCAATCAGTCCAGTGCCTCATTCCCTCCCCGACTCTGCTTGCTGAATTAACTGATCTAATGAGCCTATCCCTACTAGCCGCATCCCAGGTAAGATATCTGAACTTTAGTTAAGGCTGTTTCTTGGAAACATGTCTTACATTAAAGAGGGTCTTAGAGAATAGAAATGCCAGTTCAGTAATTGAGGATACCTGTCATCAAATTACACCCAGTAGGCAGCTGCCTACACTAAATAACTGGCAACAACAAATGCCTTTGAGGTCTGAATGCTGGCTCTACTCCTATACCTTGCTTTCCCTAGTGAAGGAAGTGCTTCCTTCTCACCATCTTGGTTAATGTCAATGAGGCAGATATCCCTAGCCACAGAGGTCTGCTTACTTCCTAAATCAAAAAAATATTCTCATGTTTAAATTGAAGAGATCAGACTTTTATCACAGTTGTTAAATGAGTGAGTGATTTGTCATAAAACAATCTTTGCATTCCTACCTCAGGATTGAACGAACTCTAAAGTGCAAAATGATGGAATGGCGACCTAAACAGCCAACACATTGGAATCGACAATGTAGTTTTATTTTGCGGCAAATCCTTCCTCACCTAGAACTTGGCACCGGAAAGGTTATTTCAGCTGAACAAGAGAGTGAATTTGAAAGATTACTACAATTTTACTTGGTATGTGTGGGATTTAGTGCATTAATGACATTTGTTTATTGTAAATTACTAGATAATAATAATCTTAAATATTCCTGAAATACCTATTATCTTGATCCTTTATTGAAGGGTGGCAATCAGGAAACAAGGACACCAGGTCTGGCAAGAAGGAGGTTCATTAGTACTGGTACTGACTCAGCAGATTTATATCCCAAGGCTGAGTACCCCTAATAGGAAATAAGGATTTTTATACACTTTACATGTTCTGATGTTCTGGGTGGGCTATCATTGGTGGTAGTACATGACCTGACATGACGGAAGATAGAATGAGGAAGATTCAAGGAGAAATTAAGCTGCATACCAGTAAACTGAATCAGTAAGTCATGGGTTGCTTATCTAGACCCCCTAGGCTGCATTTCTTAGGTCATTGTGCTTCAGCATATTTCAGGTTATTGTGCTTCACCTGGTCATCATGCTTCAAAATGATAGATGCTTTAGCATTAAAATGAATTTACTTATTGACCAAGAAATTTCGAATGAGGTAAACAACCATTACCATAATCACATTGTATGACATTTTCTCAAAATCACTTGCATGTTTTATGATGTGTAAATCACAAGCTTTGGAAAGAGAGTTCCCAAAAGAAGCCATCTGCAACTACGAAAGTAAAAAGTAATTTTTAGATAATAGTAATCAAATAAATTCCTTGTCCTTGGTTCTGGACAGATTCTAGCATGCATTAATATCTTCTACCTCCATATTACTCTAAAATTTAAACATCCATCTTTATCCCCTCTCCTCACCCCCTCCCATATCTATTTACCACACATTTGACATCATTCTGGTTGATAAAAAGGCATCTCATACTCAACAACTCCCTAACCAGACATGGTGGACATTTGCTATATTGTCAAGGTTCTCCTGTTGTTCCCCCTCCCCTGAATCTGGACATCCTCTCTCTTCCTCTTTCTTAGAAAGTGATCCAGTGAGTTTTTCAAAGCTGCAGCCTCCCAAGAAGAGATTCTTCAACCCAGGACTAGACTCTGCTAAGAGTTGAGTACTGAGGCTGCCAGGAAGGCTCTGCAAGCACTATTCATTGGTGAATAGGGAGGAAGTTGTTTTGTCTTTCTTTCTCTTTAATTGAACTAGGGGTAAACAAACATAGCATAGTCAATATAAGTCAAGGTTTAAAACTTAGAGCTCCATTATAAAATGATCCATTTTATAAGATAATCATAAACCTGGGCTGAATCCAAACTTAGATTCAAACTCTGGCTCAACCACTCAGCAGCATTGATGAAGTTACCTAACTTCTCTAAGTTTCTATCCCATAAGACAAGATAAATAAGAATAAAAGTAGTTATCAGTCTGTGGTTGTGTTGAGGAGTATGTGAGCTAATACTCATCATAACTCCCAGCTTACATCAAGTATTCTGTATGAAGTATTGTTTGTGTTCTATGTGCTGGCTATTGTGCTAGACACTGGGAGTGTGGCAGTAAACAAGATAAATACAACTTTGTGTATTCACAGAAGTTATAGACTAGTTGAAGAAGCAGATAAAAATAATTTCAGTATATTTTTTTAAGTAAGCAGGGGAAAGAGTATGATGAAGCAACATGGGGAAAGTACATAAATAAATTTAAGGATCAGGAAAAGGAAAAGTCCCCTGAAATAGCAATGTTTAAGACCTAAAAGAGGTTTATGGCTTTCATGTGTTATTACACAGTAATTTTATGAAGGGTTAAGCCTTTAATCCTGTCACTTAGTTGCGACTTAACAAAGACTAAATCAACGTTAAATAAATTCTTCCAAACTGCTCACTTAAACCTCTCATTTGCATGACCAAGTAATTTCCTTGTTGGCAGTTTGCTCTTCTAGGAAGGGTGCACATCTATGGAATGCTAAGTGTGCAGGCTCTGGCATCAGCCAGACCTGGCTCTGCTCCTTTTGCTCTGTAGAGTGGGAATTATAATAGAACCTATCTCACCGGGTTGTTTGAGGATTAAGTATGTATGTGAAGTGTCTGGCACCATTCCTGGAAAAGAGTAAGCACCCATGAAGTGAAAACTATTTTATTAGCTTATGATTATCATTTCTTTGAGGCTGCTGTAATATTTTTGCAATCAGAAATTAATAATTAATGCCTTGCTAGCTACACAATTATAAAATTGACTTACATGTTATTCTGTCCTTGTTCAAGGTTACAGGATTTCCTCTCCAGATGCCGTATAATGATGTGCAATCAGTTGTCGATGCCATGTATCACACAGGAATTCACTCTTGTGACTATCCCCAGACAGAGTTTGCTCTTGCTGTATACATTCATCCATACCCAAACAACATATTATCTGTGTGGGTTTATTTGGCTTCCTTAGTTCCACATCAGTGAAAAAGAAGACAGGAAAAGGAAAAGATGGTACAAATGCACCCCCAGAATGGGGACCAAGTTTTTCTGGTACTTTGGGAATGTGCTAGTTATCCTCAAGTCCAGTCAAGTGTGAGCCCAATTTTATTTCACTTTTAGAGCTGGGCGCCATGGAGACTCACTCCTCAGTTCTGAAGGGTGATTCTGGAGACCTCTTCAAAGAGGACACTCTAATAGGCAGTCTGGCAGGGGATCTTATTCTGGCAAAGAAGCATTTCTGACCTTCCCTTCTAAAATCAGGGTTATTCAAGTGGTAGGCCTTCTAGCACCTCCATGAAAACCACCTGGAGAGTCTTAATGAAAATGCACATTCCCACATCCTACCAAGACCTGCTGAATCAGAATCTCTGGGAGTGGAGTTCCAGAACCTACCATCTTTTAAATGAGCTCCCCAGGTTATTCTGATGACCTGTTAAGAAGGAGAACCCCACCTTATGGAATGTTGTCATCACTAAAGTGAGGCCGGTACAACTGTTGCTGGTTCTGATGCATTTTCAGGTAGAAATTAATCAAATGGAAACCTGATGTCTTTGCCTCTCATAAGATAAAAGATTGTTTCACTGATTAAGAAGAAAAGGGAAATCTGCCGAGGGCTGAGGTCAGCTTCTGGGGGCTTCTCAAAAGTTTTCACTTGTGATGCTGCTGACCTAAAATCCTTTCATCCCAAGTATTTGGAAAGAACTCCCAGGAAAATCTAATATGCTTTTCCTGACTCTGTGAGAAAGGGGGAAATGGTCTTACCAAATCCCAGGGCCTCTTTTTTCCTTAGTGAGCAGCCCTCCATTCTGCTTTTGACATTTTTCTCCTGTTTTCCTTTCCCAACAGTGACCCCTAAGGAGGCCCACCTAGCTCATCCTTGAGGAAGAATGGATGGGGTTTAAGTCAGAAACACTGATTTTCTTCTGCTTAATTGTTCTGTGCCTATTGAGAAGAATATAGTTTACTTAAACGTTGTACGACAAGTTGTTTAAAAAAAAAAAATCAAAGGTTGTAGGTATCCAAAGTTAGATGAGACCAGTCTCATATAAGGAAATGGTAACAAGGGAAAGAGAAGCTACATCTTGCATTGCAAGAGCACTAGTTTTTGGGGTCACTCACATAAGCAAAAGCAGAGACCCCTGAATTCATCCCCTGTGAACCCCCAGTCTATATTCTTTCTCCAGTGCACCAATAGGGGTTGGTGCCAGAGAAGACCTCCGTCCTTTGGAGTGCTCTTAGCCTTGGGCCAAACTTCAGATTTGTGAAGATGTGAGAAGAGTGAAAAGAATGTCTTTCTCTCCAAAGTTAAACGTGATTGTATGTAGTGATCTGAATTTTTTTAATTTGAATTTGTTTAAATGCTATATGAAGTTCCATTCTCCTGCATGTCTATGGAAAGATGAGTTTGTCAAAGAAATATTGAATATATGCAGTTTGTTTCTATGGTTCTTTGCGAAGTTACATAGCTATTTTTTTCATTGCTTATGGTTTTAGAACTGAGAAGCCACTAAAAGTAAGGTAGAAAGTGTTTGTGGGGAAACAGAAGACCTTTCTGTATTTTATGTGTTATTTTACATGTTTATCTGTTTCTCAACTAAAATTCTTTCCTGAAAATTGTGGAGCTACCTGTAATAAACACTTTTTTTCATTTGACTTATTTAAAATAGATGATCTTAAATGTAACATGTACTTTTTAAAAATCAATTTTTATTGATTTGTCATTTGTTTACATAATTATATAATTTTGAGAGTTCAACTTCACACCTCAACATGTGCACCATCTTCATTCATTCCCCCCCCCAAGCTCCAGTGTCAGTACATTATTACTTTCCCCCCACTTTGGTACTCGCTATAGTTTTCACAGAGCCTAAAAGTTCATTTTGTTGTTTTTGCCAGTTGCCTTCTTTGGTTATTTATATTTCACAAATGAGTGAAGCCATTTATAATTATTTTTCACTTTCTGACATATTTCATTTAGCATAAGAAATTAGGATCAACTAGGAGGTCCAGGATCTCCTTGAAAAAAAAATGAGAAACAGAAGAATGAGAAGAGAATAAATTATTAAAGAAATAACTCAAAAAAGCCCCCAGAAGTGAAGTTTCTAAGTCTCAAAATAAAAGGCTCCAGTGAATAAAAAACAATCCATGCCAAAATACATTAACATAGAAAAATCCAGATATAACAGACATCAGGTTTCTTATAAAAAAGAATCAAGACAGTATCAAATCTCATAATAATAACGCTGGAAGCTAGGAGACAGTAACTAGAACCTACCTTCAATATTACGAAAGGAAATGGTTATAGGAAAGGCATAGAGATTTTGGCACAGAATTTCATACCCAGCCAAACAACCAAGTAAGAAAGTAGATTAAATATATTGTTAGATATGCAAGGTATCAAAAATTTGCCTCCCAGACACCCTTTCTCAGAAAGCTACTAGAATATGAAAAAGAGAGATTGAATCCTGGTAAGGGAATCTAACCCAGGATAGGCAGCTGTAAATTCTAGAAAAAATCCATCTGTACTGCAATTGAAGATAAGGGTTAAATAGGGTTAGGAGAATAAAGAGGGGATAGAACCTTTTTACTATTGAATTGAGATATTTTACAAAGCTGTGAATAGAACATAGAAAATAGCTATAGACTGAAAGAAAACCAAGTTAAAAAAGGATTAATTCCAGTAAATAAAAAGGAAGGTATAATTATAGGACACTGTCACTCAAAAGTGAACAAAACACTAAAAGTATTTTAATATACCCAAAATATGTTAAAATTACTTATTTTGGAGATGTAGGGAGGAGGAAATGTGTGTATGTGAAAGGTAATGTAAACCATCCAAATCTTCATTCTCCAGAAGATGTGTAAATACAAAAATGAAAAATTGAAATAATATAAACATGTTACTTTAAAAGATGATAACAAATACTGTGAGAAATAACCCAGAGTTCAAAGCAGTTAACTCTTTGTTGTGGGACTTGGGAGTGAAAAGGAAGTTCAGTAAAAACTGTTCTTAGAAATTATGTCTTAGAAATATTTGACTTCTTAGTGTACATGGATTGCTTCGGATTGCTTCGATACACTTTAAATGTAAAACCTTTAAAACTAGATAATGATCAGAAATGTATGGGCCTCTTTCCCTACTGCAGATTTTGCAATATGTGCATGGTGAAAGTAAGGAACCTAAAATTTTAAGTCAGAACAATCCCAGTCGTCTGTGGGGCCACTACACTAGGAAGCACTAAACCAACAACCAAGAACCAGAACCCAGAGTTTGTAGTTTCCAGTTCTTTGCATCCAGTAGAATTAGATGCAGCCATTAAAAAGAACCCTAGATGTTCTGTTATGAAATATTCGCAAGACAACAACGTATAATGTGCTAACATTTGTGCACAAATGGGACAGCAAGATTTTATGTTACCGGCATGGTTTTAAGTACCTTAGTATCTGTGGCAGGGTACAAAAGAAAACAGTAATAGTGCTAACTCTGGGAAGAACTTGGCTCAGGAGAGGCAAGAAGATTTTAGTTACTGAATATAGTCTTCTACTGTTTGTCTTACCTTTTGAATGAATTCATTTTTAAAAATTCAGTAAACAGTTAAAAAAAAACATTTCATTGCCTAAAGTTCAGTGAGTTACAAAAGCTCTCCTAAGAATGTGGTCCCACCCTCATCTTTTGCCAAATCTGTCTTGTACTGTATGCTGCATGCATACTGGACTTTGCAGTTTCCTTAAGTCTGCTCATATAGAAGTTCATTGTTTTCACTTCCATCCTTTCATCCCTTTGTCACTGCATCTAAGATTTGGAATTTTTCCTAATTCCTCTTCATTCCAGCCATACACAACGTCTATGTTTATTCCAAATGGAACTTCTCTTTAGGGCCTTTGCAAGTTCCCTCTGTCTGGAACACGCAGGCACCAACTAACTGCAAATTCCTTCCCTTCTCTCAGGCTATTGTGTGCTTCACCTACCCTATGATAAAACAATGTCTGCTCACTGTCATTTTCTCTTGTTTTTCTTCTAGTACTTCAAGTACATTTGATTTTGTTGTTTTTTGTTTTTCTCTAGTATTTCTAGTACATGTGACTTTGTGTTCATTACTTTTCTCTTCACATTAGAATACAAACTATGTGAGTGTGGACTTTGTTTTCTTAAAGAATTAATACCTAAAAATCCAATATATCTAATTGTCCTCAAGGAATTTATGGAGAAATTAGAATATAACTAAAATGTGCATTTTAGCCACCTGTAGTCTAAATTATATATATTTACATATTAATCATCATATTGGGCAGATACAGAAAATAAGAATGATTTATAAATATCTCTCAGTGAAGAGCATCTTTAAAGTAGAAACCATGAGAGACAAGCTACTTATTACAGTGATGATTATAGTCCTTGACCCATTTTTCTGAAAGGGTTCTTAAATAGACACTGGATATTTAAATTATTGGGAAGCCAAATTATTCACATAAAGTTACCTAGTGCATATGAATTGTAACCTGTAAAGGTATATACTATTTAAATACCATCATAAATGGCATGAGTGTGTGTGTGTGTGTGTGTGTGTGTGTGTGTGTGTGTGTGTGTGTGTGTCTCCTCTCTAGAGAACCCTTGCAATTGAGATAGTCAGGGCAGCCTCTCCCTGGACAATGCAGACTATACTGGACCAGCCAACTTCAGCTTCTGAATTTTCCTTTAGTTCTTGAGCGCTAGTCTCCTGGGGATAGGCAGTGTCTACAGATGCTCATGTGCAAAACCAGCTGTTTTTTCAAATCTAGGAAGTCAAAGTTCCCTGGTGGTCTAGTGGTTAGGATTCGGTGCTCTCAAATATATGAAGTCATTGTGATAAGATCTGATTCATTAACATTCTTCACTGTATAGTATCTTTATTGTGAGTCTTGGGACCAAAGATTTAAGTAAAAGTAGTGTTCCATTAAATACTTTCCTAAAGGTTGAGCTACATTTTCAGTAAAGTGAGTCTCTCTGTTCTGGTCTAACCACTTCCATTATGATAATCCGCCAAATAGATTAAAATTCAATTGATTAGATTTATGCTAATCACATTTCACTTCCCAATCATGTTAATTAATGTTGGAGTGTTTCCACAGTTTTGTCATTTCCTGATTTACAACCACAGATGGTTAATTGCATCCACTATGGATTTGACAAGCTAAGTTACCAAAGGTAATCTTAACTCCTCTCAATCAGATCTCTTGGGAATCTCTAAAGCAAAGGTAATAAGGTGGGGAGAAGATTAATTGGATTTCTACAAGGAGTAGGACTTGAGCAACTTAAAGAGACAACAGAATTTCACTGAGAAAAAGCTTCAGGGACAGCGGAAACGGCTAAAGTACTTATGGAGGAACTGATAATCCCCACGGAACCTCCCCTAGGATGCGTGGGGCTGGTGTAATGTGAGATGCGGTAGACCGAATCCAAGCAGGGAAGGGTTTTAAACGACAAGCCGAGGCTTCGGAACTCCCCTCCGCGGGCATCGGGCAGCCTTCAAAGGTTCTCTGCAGGTGAGTGGCTTGACCGGATTGGCCACCGGAATCATCAACGTTATCATTTCTCCTGCGTTCTCCTCCCATCTCCGCGAGCTCCTAGGATCGGCTTCGCGGTAGGTGCCGGCGGGGTTCAGGCGCCCGCGAAGCGCACGGTCCCGCCGGGGATGCAGCCAGAGACCAGCCAGGGCCGCCGCGCGGCCGCCGGCTGCTGCACCTGGGCCCAGCCCGGCCGCGGATTGGACGGCGCAGGGTGACCCCGCTGTATCGCGAGACGAGATTGGCGGCGGCGGGGCTGCATGTGCCCCGGCTCTGGCTTTGTACGCGGAGCCGCCTGCCGGTCCTTTAACAATGGGCGGCGCGAGCGCCCCGGCGCCGGGCCGGAGTTGAGACCGGCGCCTCGCGGCCGACTGTCCGCAGCATGAGCGGGGCCGGCCTGCCGCGCACGCCGGCGGGGCTGGGGCTGTGAGGCCGCGGTTCCGGGTAAGGGAGGCCGCCGTGGCGACTGCCGGGCCCGGGCTGGGCGCGGGGCACCGGACCCACCCGGCCTTTTGTTCGCCGTTCTCGGGCCGCGCGGTCCCGGGCGCTCCTCCGGACGAGGAGGGGGCGGCCAGGGCGCGCGCCGGGCCGGGCGGCGGAGAGGCTGCTGGGGAGGAGCGAGTGCCCGGCTGCGTGCCCGGGGGACTCGGAGCCCGCGAGCCGTGTCTCCGGGTTTCTCCGCGAGAGCGCTTGGCTTCAGCGGGGGCTGTGACTGAGGGTGTCAGGTCGCGGCGCCCCGGGCCGGCGGGAGAATTCGAACCCGCCCCCACCCGCCGCTCTCCGGAGCCCGCACCTGGGGCGGCGTCCTGGGGACCCGGGTTCGACTGAGCGCCCCTTTGCTCGGCACACTGTCAGGTTCTGCTCCGAGGAAGGAGCTCCTCCTGACTGGGCGGCTCGCCCGTCCGCGGGGCGTTAGGACGGGCTTGGAAAGGTGCTGGCTGAAGGCCGAGCGAGGGGACGAGACCAGCCTTGCGGGGAGGTCCGAGGTCACACCCCCCAGCGGAGGGTCCTGGGGCAAGGGCTGGCCGTGACCGCTTCTGGGGTGTGTCTTCCAGACTCGAGTTGCCGCGTCTGGCCGGGCGTGCCGCCGGGTCCCATGGAGTTGGAGGGGCAGTGGTGGCGGGGACAGCTGGCTGCAGACATTCACCAAGCGCTTCGCTACAAGGTAACTGATGCCCGACCTTGCCATTCAGTGTCCTCTGTCAGTATGCAAGGCACCCGCTGGGGAAGTCCGGTCAGCTTTTGGCCCCTCGCTTCTGGGCCTGAAGAGACGACTTTGCTTGTTTGCTCAAGGTTAATTAATTTCTTGGCTTCATCCCTAGGAAGCATCGGGAGAACCTGCAATTAAAATGGGGGGGAGGGGTGGGAGAGCGTGAGTGGGGCGTGGTAGTTGAGAGAAGAAAAGTGTAAAGGCACATTCTGCTAGTCTCGTTTCTAGTTGGAACATGGATTTGATCTTTTAGTTAAAAAGATTATACATTGACTTTTTATTGGGCAGAGCAGCCCTCCTTGTGCTACAGTTTCTGTTGCATGTAGCTGTCTGTTATGTCCTATTTTACGTCTCCCAGTCTTTCTAATAACTTGCTGTTAGATCTTGGGACAGTTTACAAAGTTTTCTGTCTTGTAGTCTCCTCATCTGTAAAATGAAGAGGAATAATCGAATTGCCTTGAGGCAGTTATGAAAATTAAAGTAGTTAATGCTATACATGTGCTTGTATATGGTATAAAAACTAAAATAATAGTAACTATTACTTCTCACGATCCTGGAGAGACACCCATGATTTGGGACTGTTCAGTAAACCTGGAGGTCGAAGGAGTTACCTGCTCCTTCCAGTTAATACCAAAGACAGAAAGTCGAAGTGTCAACTGTTTATCCCTCATATGGTGAAATTGTTTGATATTAACGATACATTTGTTTTTAAATATATGGACATATATTGGAAATATGAAACGTGAAAAGATTTTCTTTACTGATTTCCATTAGTTTTGATTGTTATACTTTATGCGATTGTTATATTTAATTCTGTTGTCGAAGTTGGAAAAAGATGATTATTTTTCTAGCAGACTTGTTGAATTGCTTTTATGTATTAGACTCTGGAAAGGAACCAAGGGATAAAACAAAACTATCTGGGCCAACTATCAAGATGAGGTAGCACAGTGTCTGAAGTAATGCCACTGAAATTTACCTTAGACCACCTGTGGCATGCTACCCTAGGTTATCTTTATTTGATCTTTAAGCATTGTGTAAACCACATTTTTTTGTGATTTGTCAATTTGTCCACATAGTATGAAGGCTATGTTAGTAAGTAAAATTTAAACATGTAGAACTGAAGGTACCATTGTTAATACACTGAAATCAAGAAAGTTAAAAGAACTTTTCTCAAGAAAATACATGTCAATTCCAGACCCTTAGGTGATTTAGTTGAACAAGTCATATGCTTACTTGTTCAACTTATCAAATACCTGTAAGATGCTAAGTCGGGTGTTATGGTAATAGCAATGAATGACACAGGCATGATTCCTGCCTTTTGGTGTTTGATAAAATTCAGAGCATCTGCATCGACACCTTCCTTTGGAAGTTACCCTCTGAACACTATGGAAAGTGTTCTGTGTTTAGACCCAAAGTTTGTGAAGGCGTAAGTGATGTATATACTTGGGAAAAGTAAAAATTGCAGTTGGGAATCGTCTTCCATCCCAAATGCCAGCTATACTATTTTTGTAAAATACAATTGATCCCTCCACCCCCCAAAATTCCTACCTTCACAAAGCAAAAATGACCTCTTATACTGTTGTGTCTTGTTTGTTTTGCTAGTATGCTAGTGTTTTAGGATGTCTAGAGAAGTATTTTCAAGAGCTTTTATTTTTATGTTGGAGGGGATAATAACTTTGTGAGAAACATTAATATGAATGAATGAATGAATGAATGGCCAAATAAATAAACAAACAAACAAACAAATAAAATGCCAAAGGATGTATTGGACATATTGTTAAGAAGTAGTAGTGATAGTTCTTAAGAGTCTTGCTTTTGTCTTCATTTAGTAAAGTTAGCACAGTTTAAAATAATGTCCACTAGTGTTTCCTAGTAATGTTTTTGGGTCACACTTTAAGACTACCCTGTTAAAATCTCCCTCCTCAATATTCCTATACCTGTGATTGTATTCTGATCTCTATACGTTACCTGTTAGAGGTGCTAGAGAATGTTTTCCAGCATTTTCCTTGAGATTTAGCACGGTGTCCATTCCTTTAGGGAGACTCAGTAAAATGTCATGTGATAACTGAAGGGTGAAGTTTGAATTTTAATTCATTTATACCATTTTAAAGACATAATAAAAGAAAAAAATTACCTGGACTGCATGATAAATTGGCATATTGTTGAAGTGATAGGTATATACATCTAAGTTAAACATTTTTTTCAGCTAATATGATGATGTTTACAATGAGGTTTCCTCAACTCTTGCTGTTCTCTGATCCCCTAAGGTTATCCCCATTGTTTATTATTTTTCTTAAAAAGATACACAGCAATAATATATCTGTACATATTTTGTTCATAATGCGTATTTACTATTCTTTACCTTCTCACCCAGCCCTCACTCAGATTATCTTATTTTCCCCTATCAACACATATAGGTCTACTGCCCTTTATTTTAATAGTCACATAGAATTGGTGTCCATAGTTTAATCAGTTCTATATTGGTAGATATCCAGCTTTTTTATAAGTGATTATAGATTCATATACATTTGTAAGAAATGATAGGGTACTCCTATACCCTTTACCTAGTTTCCCCTAGTTGTAACATCTTGTAAAACTATAGTACAGTTATCACAACCCAACTGTTGACATTGATTTAATCAGGATACAGAACATTTTCTGTCACTACAGGATCCCTCATACTATCTTTTTATGGTCATATTCTTCCGTCCTCATCCCCTACCCTCACTCCACCAGCATCTTGGCAACCACTAATCTTTTCTGTTTTTGTAATTTGATCATTTCAAGAATGTTAAATGGATTCATGTTATCTTTTGGGATTGATTGTATTTAGTCAGCTTTATTTTCTAGAGATCCATCCAGGTGATTGGACGTTAAGATTTTTGATTCTACTGTTTTGCTATTCAAAAACAGTACTGCAGAGGACCTCCTTAAAAATAGGGTAAAAAGATAAATTAATAAAAACTAATATAATAAATATAATAAATGAAAACAGTAATTCCTTAATTTTGAATGAGATGAAGCATCCTTTTATTTCTTGGCCCTATTTTATTTTCCAGTGAATCATATATTCCTTTTTATTCTTTTTCTTATTATTTCTAAGCATTCTCTAATAAATTTGACCTGTGCTTTGAAAAAATTATTAAATTCATACATTCTCCTCTAATTTGAAATGCTGTTGTTACTAAGTAAGTTTTCCTATCCAGGAAAAAGGAATGTCTCACCATGTTTTCTAAGTCTCAAACTCCTTTGAAATTAAAAAAAATTATATAATTAGTGGTTTTGACTTGCATTTCCCTAATTAGTGATATTGGGCATCTTATATATGCTTATTGACCATTTGTATATCTTTTTTTGAGAAATGTTTATTCAAATTCTTTAGCCATTTTTAAAATCAAGGTCTTTTTGGTGTGCATTGTTGAGTTATGTAAATAAGAGTTCTCTTTATAATCTAGATATTAATACCTTCTCAGATATATGATTTGCAAATGTTTCCCATATTCCATATATTGCCTTTTCACTCTGTTGACAGTGTCCTGTGATGTACAAGTTCTTAGTTTTGATGAAGTCTGATTATCTGTCTTCTTGCCTTTGATTCCAAGTTCATATCTATGTTACTTTCTTGTAATTTAGTACCAGTTGGGCTTAGTACTTGCATTATATGATCTCATAAAATGGACGTAAAACCTTTCCATCTTTCACTCAGTTCTAGCAATTTCTTAGTAATACAGAAAATGTCTGGTTTTAGAGAAACAGGTTCTGAGCAATGATAGGATAAATTTTAGATATATGACTATATGATGGCAACTGGAGAGTGAAAGCAACTGCTGAAAGAGAAACATGTAGATAGTAGCATATGTGTACTCTACCTTCCATATCCCTGCACGTATAGTATTATATACAGCATAGTAAGAACATAGCCTGTGTTCATGTGTGCTTGTCTGTGTGTATTGGTAGGGAGCATGGTTGTTATTTTGATAAGGGAAAATAGCATTGCCCTATTAAAATTGTGTCTTGCTAGAATACATCCATGCGATAATGTTGGAACCTATAACTGATCATATCAGAGATGGTTAAAAACAAGGAAAAATGTTTGATTTAAAATTTTAAATGGCATACATTATCCTATACATTTCATTATGTATCATTGTCACCCACTTTTTCATTTTTGTGTCTGAAGAAAAGTGTTTTTTCATATGTGTATTGATATGTCATCAATATATTGGGGGAGAGGGAGACTTGTCTTTGTGTCATTGCAGGGGTATTTATCCTATATCCTGTGTTAGACTAAATATTATTCCTTTTGCATTAGGAGCTAAAGTTGCCATCTTACAAAGGCCAGTCCCCGCAGCTCAGTCTCAGAAGGTACTTTGCTGATCTGATTGCCATTGTGAGCAACCGCTTCACACTCTGCCCTTCTGCCCGACACCTCGCTGTGTATCTGCTGGACTTGTTTATGGATCGGTATGACATCTCTATCCAGCAGCTGCATTTAGTTGCACTTTCCTGTCTGCTTCTAGCAAGTAAGTATGAATTTGATCAGCGTGACTGGAATTTCCATTGTTTATATTAAAGTAAATATATGTAGAAACCTGTGTGATATCACCAAGTTCCATTAATTCCAGTTCATTAGTATCAAGCTTATGTTGAAACTGCTTCCAGCAGAGTAATTAGACATTAAAAGATTACTCTGTGGTCTTTTTAAATTAAAAACATTTGTGCCTAAACCATACATTCAGAATATTCTGGAAAAAAAAAAAAAAAAGAATATTCTGAAACAAACATATATATGCCACTCCAGTTTTACTGAACCAGAATCTACATCATAGGGTCTTGGATTTTTTAACTTTTGGAAGGTGATTCTAATCCGCCTTTCCAGTTGGAAAGCATTGCCTTGAAAGCAGTGGTCTTCAGCTAAGAGCATTAATGCCCCACAGGGGACACTTAACAATGCATGAAGATAATTTCCATTATTGTCACAACCTGGGAGGGTGCTTTTAGCAGCTAGTGAGTAGAAGTCTGGGATGCTGCTCGTCATCCTCCATTAAACAAGACAACTCCTCACAACAGAACTACCTGGCTCAAAGTATAATTGAGCTAAGGTTGAGAACGTCTGAAGTGTATCATGCTTTTGTATTGTCAGAATACGTTTCTGCTGTTGACATAAGTAGTTGACTTAATCGTCTGAAGATTCAAGGACTGGTACAAATGTGACACCTTTGCTTATGCATTATTACAGCTGTGTAGTAGATTGCAAAGTGGAATCTGCTGTAACCATATTTGTTACTAAATACAGAGTATACTGTTAGGCCTCTCTGTGCCTCTTATTTTTGATGCCTTCCTGTAACTCATTTCACTGTTAGTTCCTTAACTGAAGGGAAGAGGGTAAGTTAAGGAATTGAAATTGAGTTTTCCTTCTTTTAGTAATGTGAAAAGATTATATTTGATATTGAAGTTTGAGTCCATTATCTGATTTTTATATTATCCATGCCATTATAATAGAATATTGTTTTATTCTACTTAATAACTACTTCAAAGTAGTATGTTGAAATAGGTAGGCTGCATTTCTCTTTAACCCCCACTTGATCGTTTGGGATTCAGTTTTGTACCCAGGCTACTGTTTAAGAAACAGTCCCCTACACTTTGCCACTGGTCTTCTTTGTAAAGCATATTTGTGCGTTGACTGTAATAAACCTAAAAATGCAGGTCTGTGTGGTATCATTTCCACTACTGAGTAGTAAAATCTCAGATTTTCTTTTCCCGGCCTTATTTTTTGATATGATGACTTCAGACTTAGTTTGTCCCCCAAAGGTATTTTTGTAAGTTACTTAAAATTCTTTGTGGACCATGTGAAATGTAAAGTAAGGCATCACCTTAGTGATAAAAGTTCTACGTTCTGTGGATTAAGGTGGAAACCCATTATTATTATATTCAGAACCTTTGACTCTTGACCTAGCTTCCTTTCTAGGCTCATCTTCCAACCCTACCCTTTGCACCTTGAACCTAATTTTTATCCAGAGTACTTTTCGTTTCCTGAATATCTATATTTTTCCTTTAGTCTTTTGTCCTCTAAGATCCAAACAATCTTACCTGCTCCTCTTCCTCCCCGCCTACTGAAACCCAGACAGGTAATATTCATACATTTATAATTAACCTCTAATTTAACCTTTAATAAAGGTTTCATCCTCATAAGCAGTCACGTGTAAGTCTGTATATGTTTTATCACAGGCTATGAAGCTCTTTATGATTTAATAGTTTGCATAGGATTGGGAAAACCCACACTTGTGAAGTTTGGATGTGTGAGAATCTATAGATAGAACTTCTTATTACCCCATAAAATATTAGCTTATCTAATATTCTATAGTCAGACACTAGAAATAACACATGCAAGTTTGGTTATATTAAAATTTGGGATCATTAGTGAAAAGTAACTTTTATTACCTTTTATTACCTGCTCTGTCCTAGTGATTCTTAAAGCATGGGATGAGCCTTGGTAGGCTGAAGTTATAAATTGTGGTTAGTAATTCTGATTGACTTATATTTGTGACTAAAGTTTGCCACTACTAAGTTTCTAAATGAATTGGGAGTTACTAAACTAGATATTCATAAATTATATGTTACTACCAAACTTTTCCAAGTTAATATAATAGTTAATAATAGTTAAGGATTTGGCATAAGTGCCAAATTCCTGCAGTTTCCACATTTTGGGGAAAGAATACTTTGTATATCATCTTAGGTTAGTTGGAATGTAATTTTTATTTTTGTTTTTACATTATTACTATTAGCTTAAAGTCATAATCAAATTATTTCATTGAAGATTGTTTGATCTAATCTATGTGGCGATATGTTTCTGTGCATTTTCCAGGAACTAGACTAGGATCTGTATTGTGCTGTGATTCAAATAAAAATTACCACCTATTACATGAGCATCAAATACCTCCTTCCTCCTCTCTGTTCTACCAACACCTTTAATCCTTCTTTCCTGAGAAGAGTTGCTTTTATAATCTTCCCTTTCCACTGAACTGTGGCATCTCTCCAGTTAATTATCAGAAATCATATTCAAATAACACTCCTCTCATCAGAGATTGAACTTGATATGTCCCCCTCTTACAGCTAGTTGCAGCCCATTATTTAAAGAATAGTTTACAGCTAACAGGACAAGGTGATAGTTGGATTCCAATCATAAAAATAAGTTGGGAAACTCTTAAGTAGCTTGGCCAAAGACAGGGCACAGCTTCTAAGTTTCAGGTGCTAATGCCTGTGCAGCTGCGTAATGTGTTGGCATAGATAGGGGCGGGAAGGAAGGGTCTGCAGATTATCTCTGATTGGAGAAGAGTGTTTTAGGATGTGATGATAGTGATAGATTTCCTAGATTTGAATCATCAACAATATGAATTTCAGTGTTTGAGTCTCACTTTACCTCTCTCAATACCCTTAGAATGTTTTTGTGAGGATTAGGTCAGGTAAATATGTTTAAATGTTTAAAAGTCATGTAGAAATTTAAACATAAACAGTATCATGTGATTAATTCCTCTGTTAACTATATAATCCTTAGTCTAGCTCCTTAGCCCTCTATGTTTCTGGTTCATGCCAAGGTTGATTTATCCTGGGAAATTTTCAAGTTCCAACTCTTTGACATGTATGCACTGGTTTCCTTGGCTTCTGTGATCAGTATGGAACTTGTGGAACATGTGGAAGCAGTCTTGGAGATGAGGCTTTTGATAATTTGCTGGAGACCTTGTGTAATTAAAACTGATCTTTGAGTCAAAATGAAGCCAAAAGTGAAATTAAGAGCTAGTAATAATAACTTGACAATTGCTTATTTCTCTGAGTGATTCATAAAGCATTTTCCTAATGGGTGAAAAATTGTATCTCACAGTTTATTTTATTTATACCTCAATTTTAATGAGAATAGAACTTTTTATTTCTATGAATTGCCTTATTCCTTACCAATTTTTCCCAGTATTTTGATAATCTTATAAATTTGTGAGCATTTTCAATATATATTGAAGATGACTTCTCCTACATAGTAATTAAAGCTATGCCTTGTAATTAGGATATATGCTCTGGCAGAGCTCACAGTGACTTCTGATCTATGCCCTGCTACCACATACCTGCCACTCATGCTGGCTCTGAAAATGTGCTTGTTTCCACAACTGATGTACACATTTCCTATAAAGGAAAGACATACTGATGTTTTCTTTATTTTATGGGAAGTAGATGTGAATTTCCTGTGCCCTTATTTCCTGTTTGGGTCTTTATCAATATAATCACATGGCTTCTGGTATTTCCCTTCAGTTGAAAAAACTGATCTTTATGGTCTGTATATAACCACACACATAACATTCAACATAACAAACTACAGATACACAGGTAACTCATTGATGATGTCACATGTCTTGAAGTGCTTCAGCATTCATAATCTGAGTGTTTATATCACTATATATAATAAAAGTTCAGAAAACTTAATCCTGATTTAAATGCTAATTAAGTATAGTTATTCATATACTATGCAAGTTATTTTTAACTGCATATTAAGATACAGGGTCTTTCATATTTTAATAGCTAAGTACTTTATAAATATAAAAAACTCCATAGATATTTAATAACATAGAACTTTGTCTATTATGGTAATTGTGCCCATATAACCCGGTGTAATGCTTTCATCTCTTAAGTGTAGATCTGAGAATTCAAGTCTTCCTTTTGGCTTAAATTTTTTTTTTTTTGGCTCAACTTAATTGAGCTGCAAGATGGGTCATATGCAACTTTTATTTTTAGTGTTGAAAGTTTCAAGGAGATAATATGAAACATTCTTGACCCTTGAACTAAACAGTGAATTATGGTGTGCTAATTTCTTCAAAAGAATTTCAAGCATAGTATAAATAAACTCATTATTTTTTACAATTTTCCTTTGAAGTACATTGCCAGTATTACTGCTGCTGCACCACTGTCAGGGCACTTTGAAATCCTTAGTGATTCATCCAGAGGGGTTGAACACTCCTAGGTCATTCTCCTTCCAAAGACTTCCACTCTGCCATACTGAGCAGTGGATAATCCTCTGCTGTATGTTTATGCAGTGATGGCTGGGTGCTGTGTGACTGTCATAAAGACTGACTGGATAGTGCTTTCAGCTGCTAGTGGCAGAATTTGTGAAATTCATGCTTTTGTGATTTGTGCTAGGAAAGGCTTGCTAGAATATTGAAGTCTCGGTTATATAAGGGCTTGGTTTTTTTTTGTTTTTGTTTTTGTTTTTGTTTTTTTTTTGTTCTGTTTTTGGATTAACTCCTTCCCTGCAGTAACATTTAATTAATAAGATTTACATCTAAGGAACATCAAAATTTAGGGAGCAGGAAAAAAAATGCTAAGCTTCTTTGGGCCATAGACTCTTAAAAGTCATGAATTTAGAAGACATAACGACCTGCCTAACTCCCAGCTCTAAGCAGAGACCCAGGTAATTAGCAGTGTGGGTTCTTCCCTGAGGCATGTGCTCCTGATAGACCCCCTTCCCCCGTTACCACAGCACCTGTGCTGGCTGATCCTGGCTGCCACCATTTGTTGGAGTAATTTGTAGTTTAAACATGTATCATAAATGGTACCTTCTAGAACGTCATAGGGAAATCCCTGCTTTCTCCTGTTTAGCAGTATTCCTGGCTCTTCAAAAAACTTTATTATTGAGGTAATTACTGTTTTTGATACTCTAAGTTTCAGGTTAATAGCTGTATATTTCAACATCTGTATGTGCTCCATTGTGATCACCACCAAAACTCTAGTTCCATCCATCACTTGACCCCCTCCCCACTACACACACAGTTTTTTACCTCCCTATCATTCTTGCCCTTTGGTACTAATTTTGAACAAGCTTGCATTAAAGCTCTTGTGAAAAATTTTGTTTTATGGGAAGTAGATGCAATAACTGCAGTATAATAGAACTTAAACCTTAATATAAAATGCACTGTATTAGAGAGTAGAAAGCTTTAGAGTTTCCCCTTTCCCATGGACCACCATGGAATAGAGACTCAAATTGATTTTAATGTGACTTCTTGGTTCTATTGCTGCATCTGGAAAAGCGTCATAGTAGTGTATTTTCTTCAGACTAAAGTTCCCTAGCCATACATTCTAGAAGTACCAAAAGTGAATATAATGAAATACTTATTTAGAAAGTAACATGCAGGGTGGTCTATAATCTATAAAAAATTAATCTGATGCCAAAGAGGGAATTTTATTCCTCAGCCGTCTATATGGATGAGTATTTCCTGAAAAGAAGTTAATAGTTTTGAATAATGATGTTTAACTAGAGAACCATCTTTACTGTTTCACTTTGAGTAAGGAGATATAACATATACCTCCCTTATTTTGTTTTGCTTTTTTGGTAGCAGACTTAGCCAGGTTTTGTTTTGAATTCAGAAGAGAGGGCGTTTTTTTGCAGAATGAGAATGATTATATTAGATATTCACCCAATCTATTTATCTCTCTCTGTAATTGATAGTTTGCTGAAAAATGCCAAGATCACACACTTGAAGTTTATCTATTTTTTATTTCATATAATCACGACATTAAGTAAGTTTCTTCCACCTGTTCCTCCAAAAGAAATATCCTGAAAAGATTCAGCTGCTGAAACTTAGGAGGGTTGTTTTCACTGGCATATATTACTATTTTTTACACATTGGGACATCGATTGAAATGTTTAAATGTTCCATTTTTTGAAGGAAGGGCAGAGGGTGTTTTGGAGTGTGGACGTGCTGAGAGAGAAAGAAATGCGAAGATGGGCACCATAGAGCTCTGGCACAGTTGTGTCTGCCTGAAGTAGGGAAAGATATCTTCAGATCTTTGTAGCAAAATGACAGATCCCATTTAACTATTTATTGATCATCTACCTAAGATTCTCTCCCCACCCTCTTCCCTTTTCTTATAGGTAAATTTGAAGAAAAAGAAGATAGTGTGCCTAAGCTGGAACAGCTCAACAGTCTGGGTTGTATGACTAACATGAATCTGGTGTTAACAAAACAAAATTTGCTGCATATGGAACTGTTGTTGTTAGAAACCTTTCAGTGGAACCTCTGCCTTCCAACAGCTGCTCATTTCATCGAGTACTATCTCTCTGAAGCAGTACATGAAACAGATCTTCACGATGGGTGGCCAATGATTTGCTTGGAAAAAACTAAACTCTACATGGCCAAGTATGCAGATTACTTCCTAGAAGTATCTTTACAAGGTAAGTCATTATGGATACCAGTAAGTGCCTTGTGAACTTGTGGCTTGTGTATTCTGTTGCTTAAGTTCAGTTCACTTTTGATGTCTCCACAGATTATGCCTTTCTAAATTATGCACCTTCTTTAGTAGCTGCTGCATGTGTGGCTTCTTCAAGGATTATTCTTCGTCTTTCTCCAACGTGGCCTACAAGACTGCATCGTCTTACTGCTTACTCCTGGGATTTCTTAGTGCAGTGCATTGAACGACTGTTGATGTAAGCCTTTCTGTTCTTGTGTTTGTAATTTGAACAACTGTTGATGTTAGCCTTTCTGTTCTTATGTTTGTAATTTGTCATTAATGTTTTTATTAAAGGTGCCTAAAAAGCTTCTCAAAGGCATACAGCTTATAGGAGACTTATTCTCACAATTATTTACTGACACAAGCAAACCACCGTAGAAGTTCTCTATGAAACGAAACCCCTTTTGGCTATAGTCCAGTTTATGGTTGTCATTGCTGGTATGATTCTGGGTTCATTATAAGGAAAGAAGCTACTTTTGTGTGTCTTTGAGCCCATAATTCTGAAATCAGTTAAGACAAATCTGTTATTGCATTTCCCATTTCCACATATTTGAGTCTTGGATATACAGGATATTAAGTTAGCAGCTGTACTTAAGTGCTTATTGTAGATACATGTACTGAACTGTAAAAAAATCCTCAAAGCTGCCTATAGCCAGGTTCCTAGGTTTGTGCCAAGGGAAGGAGCCAAGGACTACAGGATCTTATTGTTGCTTAAATTATGGTTTACTGACTGCTACCTAAGTAAGAGTGAACCAGTCTGCACAATCAGCTATTAGGGAGTTGGAGGTGATGTATAAGTTTCTTGAAAAGTTCTTCTCAAGTAACAGTAACAGTTTCCTTTTTCTCCATCTTGCAGCGCTCATGATAATGATGTAAAAGAAGCAAATAAACAGAGAGGACAAGCAGGGCCTCAACCTGCACAACTAAGTGTGTTCCAGACAGCCTCCCAGCCCTCTCGACCAGTTCATTTTCAGCAACCTCAGTATCTCCATCAGACCCATCAGACCTCACTGCAGTATCGCCATCCTGTATCAGAACAACAAAGCTGTCAGCAGATTGTATCTACCACACACACCTCATCCTATACACTACAGACATGTCCTGCTGGCTTCCAAACTAGTGTTCAGGGGCTTGGGCACGTGCAGACTGGTGTTGGGATGTCACTGGCGATACCAGTAGAAGTTAAACCCTGTCTGAATGTTTCTTATAACCGGAGTTATCAGATAAATGAACATTACCCTTGCATTACTCCATGTTTTGAAAGGTGATTACATGTGAAGGTAATGCCTAACCCAGTTTGGTGACTTGATGCTCTGGGGAAAACTCTCTAAACTGCTCTTCAAAAAGAAAGGGATCCAGATGGCATCATAACTCTTCAGGTACCAACACCAAGAAGATTGAACAGCCTTTTCAGTGCACCATGAATACCTGGGAGAACTAAGCAAGCACTGCAAACACTTCCACAGTGTATGTGTCAAATCCTGTCACAAGTCCATGGATGACAAAAATTTTCAGGCCCTGACTGGTGGTCCAAATATTTCAGAAATAGTACAGCAGAAAAATTTGGACAGACTTCAATTCGCCATTTTGAGATTTGACCTGTGGTAGGCTCTGGGCCTAATGCTGGCTTAGATGTCAGAGACTAATGTTTATCTGTAGACTTGCCAAATAGTCTTTTTATGAAGGAAAGTTACAGTATTAATTTTTGAAGAATTCCTTTTTTTTATTCTGCAGCTTTGAGTTATATTTTTGATCTGCAAATGAACTTTTGACCAAGTTTAAACACATGAATTACTGTTATACCAATCTGTGCAGTAAAAAAAAAATGTTTTAATGATTCTATATATAACTTCCTATCAGATAGTTTAGGTATCTGGATTTATGTACTAAAACTGGGGGTGGAAGAGGTCTCTTAAAATCATGGTCATAAATGTTTTTTCCCTAAGTAATCAACCTCAGACCTTTAGAATTAAAACACATTTAACTCAGGGAATTTGTACTACTCAGAAAACAACTGTAATGCAACATGCTTTGGGAATGTTATAATATGAACTACCTTTATAACATTGGTTAAAATACTCCTGCTAGGATGTATTTTCAAATGAGAACATAATTGTAGCTTAGAATGAATGACATGGTGGTTCCTATCATTCGTAATGCATGTATAGATTTTTGCATTTCTCAGTGCAATCAGTGATTTACACCGAAATTAGATAAAACTCTAAAAAGTAGTTTTTTCAAGGGAAGGCATAGCTAACTGTAAAATGTCAAGACTAGAATAAAGTTCTGTAGGTTTATTTTGGAGTGGAGCGTGGCCATGGTAGTTCTCAGGTTGTGCTAGAGCAGCACTTTGTTATGTGGAAGACAGGTTTTATGAGCAACCTTCGAATCCACCTAGTCAGTGTAAGCAGGCAAAGGTTCTGATTACTAAATTTCAGTAACCACTTTTATTGGATTGGCCCCAGAACTGCCCTGGGACATTTCATTGTACTTGTAACAAGTGAACACAGCAATAATAGCCACTAGAGCAAGGGCAATGTGGGGGGTAAAGAGTTTGGGGGGAATAAACTTTAAAAAAGAAAAAAAAATCATTGTAATAAACTGTATACATTGTGCTCTTATCTGTGGGAGAAGAGATTTGGTGGAGGGAAATTTTCAGATTTAAAAATTAGTAAGGTGTGTCTTTTTGTGTTTTTAAAGATAGCACTTGAATAGAAGGGAAACTGCTTGGCAGGTGTGTTACTGCCACAATATGCATTGAAAAACTTATATGTGGGTATGCAGCAGGAGTCTCATTAATCAAGCCAATGGCTCTCCTTACAAGGGAGGGGACTCAACACAATAGATCAATCCAGATGACTCCAGTGGGTGAATGTGGGGGTGGCAGCTGGCTTCTGCCAGTGTGAATTCTTAGAGAATGTCCTTTCCTTAAAAGAATGGTAACTTATATGATTAGAGTATGTAGAGCATGATGTGGATTTATTAGTCTGATAGAAAAGATGTACTCAGGTAAGAACACCCATGGAAGTTTTTAAACATGAAAATTGTTTCTGAAAGCATCATCGCTTTTCTTTAAAGAAGACTGCAAATTGAATTTTGTTGTTTCTTACCTCAAGAAAACTTGAACTATTTGGGAGAAAGTGGGTTCAAAAAGAGAACGTATCTTCCACATTCAGAACCCAATAACCTGGAGTCCATTTTTCAGTATTCTAACTACCTCAGTAATACTATGAATGTAAGATAATGGGATATGTATCCCAACTTGAAACAACAACTGGTGCCTATGGTAATTTAATGTCTTGTCAGATGCTTTTATTGATTGGTTTAAATGTCATTCTTGTAGAATATGCCTTTTAAAAAACTTGTTAACACTTTCCCAATTTATATTTAAAAAAGCTAAAGAACACTGGATTAATTGGGGGGGTATAATAAAATAAATAATTGGTTGCGATTGCTGCATACCCAGAGTGGGATGGGATGGGGTGGTTGGAGAACCAGACTGTTTTTTTTTAAAACATTAGGTTTCAGTATAAATACAACTCACAACTGCTAGCTTATGGGGGGGTGGGGGGGTGGGGGGAGTTGTGTGGGTTTTGTTTAATTTATTGATTAGTTTTTAAAGTAGGGGGTTTTGTTTGTTTGTTTTTGAGATTACCGGACCATCATTAAATGTACTGTGAAGAGAGAAATATGTATAAAGGGCTTTACCAAAGTCCACTAAGTAATAAACACTACTCAAGTACAGACTGCAAACCAAAACGTATCTGTTTTGACTAATTGCAAATAGCAAGTATGGTGCTAAAGTCTACACCAATGGAATTAGATGAGTGCTATGCACTTAATTTTAAAATAAAACTAGTTTTCAGTAAAATGGTTTTGGTGTTTTGTTTAAAATATAAGTGTGTATATTTTATATGTAAGTCACTCTTGAAATATACTTAATATAAGCCATCCAGAAGAAGACCATAACCTAGTGGTGAGAAAAAATTTGTTTGTTATATATGTCAGACTGAGCATCAAAGCCCACAGAAATTTCAGACCTATTAAGCTTAAAATCAGTTAGTACATTAGCCCCATGTGACAAGTTTATATTCATCAACTCTGCACAGGCTGATTTACTATCCTAATCCCAGTTTACATTTACCTCAGTATGACTAGCATACATTAAGTAATTGAAATGGTGTAGCTTGGAGCCCAGTTTAATAATTCCTTGGTTTAAAATTGAAAATAGATTAAAAAATTAATTACAGTTGGTTGAAAATATCAACACCAGGCTCCTGTTTCCTGTGAAAAGGATACCTCCTGCTCTTACTAATAATTTTTATTATTAAAATGTTTTAAGACTTTTTCAGGTTTACAGCAAAATTGATAGGAAGGCAAAGATTTCTCATGTACCCCTTACTTCCATACATGCACAATCTCACCCATTATCAACATCCTTGCTCCAGAATGGTATTTGTTACAACCTATGACACATAATCATCCTAAGTCCATGGTTTATAGTAGAGTTCTTGTGCATGCTATGGATTTAGACAAATGTGTATGACATGTCCATTATGGTATAGTGTTGCCCTAAACTTCATCCCTCTATGCCATCACCTACAAAAATCTGCAACTCTGGCAACCACTGATGTTTGTTTGCATAGCTAATTCTTTTCCAGAATGTCATGGTTGAGATAATTATGGAAGTTCCTGAGTTCCTAGTTAATCAGAGGCCCCTGATTTAGACTGGAAATAGGAGGGAAAGTAATCCTTGCACCTGGGAGCAATCAGACTGGATTAATTTTAAGGTATTTTCCAATTCAAGTTTCTGAGACTCAAGCCTCAAACCCTAACAGTTCTGTCATGAGTTGGTTAGAAAGGAGCTAAGGTATGTTCAACCAGGTATACAGGAAGGGGTCATTCCTATTGAGTGTACAACACTGACTGCACTAGTTTGGCAGGAACTCTGTCGTTTATAGTTTGCTCAACCTTTAGACAGGACAAACAAGACATGGAAGAAAGAAGATTGGGTGGAAAAAATGACGTTGGGTTTTGGAAAAGAACACAGATTTTCTGGAGGTCAAAGATAAAGCTGAGGACGTGATGCCAGATGAATTAAGGATAATTTGAAGTATGCAGGTAGTTGGTAAGAGGAGATTAGAATCAAGAAGCTTTGATGACAGGTAAATAATGGAGGAATGCAGATACTTAACAGACAAAAACAACAGAATTGGTAAAAAAACGGAGTAAAGAGAATATATACTGATTATAGAAAAGAATTACAGGAAAGTCTGACTAGTCAAAGAATTGAGAGAATTGAGGATATACTATCAGCATTTTAACCTAATTTTGGGGACAAAAATCTAATGTGATACTCTATCAAAAAATACAGAAAAGTCTATATAGTAAAACATTTTAAAAGACATATAAAAAGTATAACAATTATATGGCAGAACTAGGGCCAAATACATCAAATCAATAGTGGTAAGTAAAACCCAATTAAGAGAAAAAGAATTTCAAGCCGAGTCATAAAACAAATATCAAATCTACACTGCACAAAAGAACTATGAAATAATATTCTAAAGGATTGAAGATAGGATGAATAAAAATACTAAAAAACAGCAAAGTCTTTTAGCAGGTAAGGCTGAATTCAGTCCCCGAAGTACTAAACAGGTGGGTTGGGGGGTAAGGGGGTGAAAAGCAAAAGGTTACAATTCACTAGGAATGGTTATGAATATCTATGGATTAAAGAAAAATGAAAAAAAAAACACCTTGCAATAATAAGTAACAACTATAAAAGGAGAAAAAAATAAAAATAAAACATGACCCCCCAAAAATATCATTTTGAATCCTAGAAACAAACCATGGTCGCTAATAAATATTGAAAATACATACTTTAGAGATTGTTTGGGTCTGTGCTTCAGTGCTAGGAATTAGGAAGACTCACGTTTTACAACTATTCCTCTCAGCAAGGTGTATGTTGTGAAAGCAGTCTAGATTACAGAGGCTCAAAGCCCTAGCCTATTCATAAATCACTTCCAGTCAGGGTGTCCCACTGTGTACATTGAACAGGATCAAAGGCAAGGAATTTAGTTTGATCAATTGAAAGGATATTTGTCAAAGGGATTAACAGCTATTTCTAAGAAGTGGGACTGTAGATGATTTTCACTTTTCCTTTGTAACTATGTTCTATTTTTTTCTATAATAAATATGGATTACTTTTACAGTTGGGAATATACATTTTGTTTCTCTTTTGAGAGAAAGTTCTCAGATCAGGTAGACTGACTCCTTCCTTATGCATTAAACAGATTCTAGATGAAAGTCTTAATAAACATATATGGCAGTTACTTTTTAGAAAAGATACCATTCTCAATGAATGAGGTTTTTTCAAAAACTCAGGTTTTTTTTTTTTTTCAATCAGTAAATTGAGGACCAACAGGCTGTCAAGAATGAACATTTAATGATTCAAAAGCAGTAATAGATATTCTCTAAAATAATCAATTCTATGATGATATATACTCTGGATGAGTAGATGAATCAAAATAGTGACACTCCCCTCTCCCCCCATACATCAAAACTCAGAAGTTTCTGGCTAATATAACAAAGACACCATCAAATAAAGTCCACAGAAGCTGGTCATATCTTTCCATTTTGAAGAGGACACATTTTTTTGTTATTACATGGCTTTGGTAAAAAAGAGTCCATATGTTCCCAATATTTCTATAAAAGCAAGATAATTTTTGCCAAACTCTTAGGAACATAATACAATCACATTATAAGAAATATATTCTATTCGTTCCATAACAGTATGATATCATGTCATTTTCATTCAAATAGAAAGGTCTATCTTTCTAAATTCAAATAATCTCATGCACTCATTCCTACTCTAAATTATGATAAGCGTAGACTTTTCAGTATTGTACCATGTATATACTATAAATAATAGAAAAAGGAAGCCTTCTTCTGTGGGCATTTGAAGTCACCTGCTCCATGGATTCCATCCCTGCATGTATGACTGCCTTCATGACTTTGGAAGAGGTTCTGTCAAACCTTGCTCTGTCAAAGACCTTGGAACTCTCAAAATAAGATGAGCTCTCTATGAAGTCTTTTGGAGATGACCAATCAAGGCTCCATCCACTTAAATGTCGCCACTATAATTTTTTTTTTTTTTTAAGTCCATGTGCTATGGAAACAAATGCTTAGGGGAGAAAAAAACTCAAAAGGAAGCATTTTTTGAAATAACCACACTGATTTATCTTGAAGTTTTACTGACAAGCAAGATAGAAAAAGTCCATACTGACATTGTTTTCACCACATCATTGCTATCACCAGAAACAACCTCAGAAACTGATCCAGAATTATGGAAGGTTATGGAAGACTGTAGAAAACAGAACACACAAGACTTTTGAGATGGCAATATTTTAAAGATTTGGGGTGGGGGAGGTAACATTTTTTTTGTGATACTAACAAGAGTTTCCATTGATTGCACAGAAATTCTTGAACTTTAAAATATGGTTTATCTCCTCATAATTGACATCATTGCTCCACAAGGCACTTCTACGCAGGCAACTGTGACTGAGCTTAATTTCTGCTTTGATTCAAAAGCCTATTCCAAGACTTAGATTATCTGGATAATTTTCTGTGGAAGCAGTTTTGGCACAGACTGTGTTTTTTACGCCAGCACCCACACTCTCATTCAGTTTCATTAACAAAACAAAATTTTCAGGCACATGGTCACCTAACTAAAATCATTTTCCCAGTCTCCCTTTTTAGTTAGGTATGGCCATGTGGCCAAATTTTCAGCTAGTAAAATGTCAGTGGAAGGATTTAAAGTCTACTTTGAAAGACAGGGGGAGATAAATGCCCAGGGTCATCAGACAGTAAGTAGTGGAGCTGGAATTCAGACTCCTAACTATGTGATTCCAGCACCTAAGGGCACAGTGCAATCCTGTGACTTATCTAGAGCAAGGTTTGGCAAGTTTAGACCTGCAAGTTAAAAGTAATTTTTATCTTTTGAAATGGACAAAAATATGAAGGTTTTATTTGACATATAAAGATTTTATATGACAAAATATAAAGAATATTAGGTGGTAAATTTAAGGTCCATAAGTACAGTATTTTTTTTAACATCACAGATAACGCTCATCTGCTTGCTTCTTGTCTATGGACACTTTTACAATAACAGAATTGAATGACTGTAACAAAGTATTCATGGCTGGCACAACCTAAAATATTTTCTGGTTAGGAGAAAGAGAGGACTGCACGGCAAATAGGATGTGACTGGATAGCAATAGTGCAACTATGGGGCCATTCCAGAAGTCCAAGTGGGCCTGGGGAAGAAACGCCCACTGCCTTGCAAATATCAGTTGCTCATAAATATTGTTCACTTCACAAAAGAAGATATAAATATGGCCAATAAGCACATAAAAAGATCTTCAGCATCAGTAGTCATCAAAGACATGCAAATTAAACCACAATAAGATACTACTCAACACCCACCAGCATGACTATAATTAAAATGACTAAGTGTTGGTGAGAATGTGGAACATTCGAAACTCTCATACATTACAGGTTGAGATGTAAAATGGTATAATCCACCCTAGAAAAACAGTGTGGTAGCTTCTTATAAACTTAGGGATCCACCTACCACATGACCCAACCATTCCACTCCTTGATGTTTATCCAAGACAAATGAAAACATAATTTCAAATGCTACTCCCAAACTGGCATTTGTTAAAAAAAACAAACCAAAACTGAAATGTTCATGAATAAGTGAGAGGATAAATTTGGATATATCCATACAATGGGATAGCACTCAGCAATAAAAGTGAATAAACAAACTACAGGTACATAAACAAGGATGAACCTCAAAAACAGAATGCTGAGTGGAAGAATGCGGGACTGAATGAGCAGGATGTGTAATTCTATTTGGTGGAAACTCTAGGAGTGAGAAATTTATTCCAAAAGATGAATCCTTGTTTTGTGGGTCTTTACTTCCAATGGTTATTCGGGTCAGAGACTTGGATGCAGGAAGAAGCGAGTAGGAAGGGGCACCTTCTATGGTAGTGTTAATAATCCGTATGTTGATCGTGGAGGTGGTTATACACAAGTATGTATATTTGTCACACAGGTGTGACAGGTATATTTGTATAAACTTTATTGTGTATGTACATTTGATTGCTTGTAAATTATACTTAAAAAATCTGACTTTTTAAAAGGGAGTCCATTCTTTCTGGATCTAATAATGGGAATGAACACTGATGCTGATTGGGCTTATGAATCCATGCTCTGATAAGAAGTCCATGTAGAACAATAGAGATGGAAAATTTACCTGCCAGAGATTTTTCCTGATCTTAAAAGAAAGTGGTCTCAGACAAAATTATCTTTGTAAGATTCTTGCCATAGGGCCTTCTATTTCAGCTAGAGAAGCCCAACTTTTGTCTTACATCATGGGTGATAGAGGTATTTAATGTCTGGACTCCTGAATTTATTTAACAGCTCCTTTGAAGGCACTAATTAGGAAGTTGCTCACCTGGATTCTTCATTTGACATAGATAATACTTTCTTTAAATGTTTCTGAATACAAAATGGCAGGTACCACAAACTATGGCAGTTACTATAGTGACTGACCTAATTCATTGGTAGTTCATGATGTAGTTACTGGCAATTCCATTGGTTTGGTATGAGCTAAATCAAAGTGGTCATCCTTCCTCAGAAAAAAACACACTAGCTGCTTAGAAGTGAAAGAATAAAATTCCAGCCAGATTTTGGGACAAAGTTCAATAAAATCAGCATCTGAAATAATTTTGGGTAAAATTTGGATACAGTTGAGTAAAATGGGCACATTTCAATGTGCTAGTCATTGAAAGTATGTAGAGATTGATGGTCTCATTGGAAACGATCAACTGGAGCAGAGCGTTGGCTGAGGAATAAGAAAAAAACTTCTGAAGTTCATCTGAGAGGAAACCTGGACAACATACAGATGAGATTTGTTAAGGGAACAAAGGCAGAACTTAGATAACAACAAGATTTCTATTTGCAAGCCTTGCTGGAACAGAATGACACTTTATTTTGCCTTCCAGTTGGTTAGAATTTTTTTTTTTTTACGAAAAAGAATTTCAAAATACCAGTTTCAAAAATAAGCAAGATAAATATCTACAGATATGATAGTAGACTATGATGACTCTAAACCAAAGAAAACAAGTCAGATAAGAAAAAGTATCTTTGAAAAAAGTACTTGGAATATGAAAAACAACAGAGAAATTTAATTCTGATCTGGATTATTTGAACCAATTGTGTAAATTCAACATAAAGTTGGGACCCTGATCAACGGTAGATAGTAAGAATGAAGAAAGGGGGTGAATGTAAGACTTCTCGGGAGAAGCACAACTGCAGGTGAGGATGCATTTATGAATCAATAAACTGAATCTATTCAGTCTAAGTTCCAATTGATTGAGGATTCTGGGACAAGTCCTCAAAAAGGAACCAACAAAAATTAAGAATTACACAAAGACAGTAGGAAGACTCATGACAACAAGCAACAGACAGTGCCAGAGCAGGAACTTTAAAAGTAGAGTCAGAGGTCATTTGAGAGAGAGAAATGCAAAGAAGACAAAGAAACATTGCATATTGTAGAAGAAGTATAGTATCTGAGAGCACAGGGTTTAAAGTGAACCAAAACTGGATTCTAATCCCAACCCCATTATTTATCAATTGTAACTCTGGGCAAGTTACTCAAACTCTTTGAGCCTTAATCTCTTTTCCTATAAAGGAGAAATAATTCCATACAAGGTTTTATAATATTAAATGTCTTGATGCAGGCACTTAGCATTGTTTCTGACACCTGCTAATTGCTCAATAAATATTATCTAATGTATAGCTAGATATTTGCATCTTCTAAGTTGGGAAAAGGAATAATACTGTTGTCAACATCCTAAAGAAACGCAGTCTACCATGGATGCTTCTTGTTTGTTTGAAGAATGATGAACCATCATATTAGGAATTAATGACAAGTAGAACATGAGTTTATAAGCCTTTATTAACCTACCCATATCTTCAAACATTATTTTTTATTTCACTCAACAAATATTTTTTCAATGTCTTTTATATACTAGGCAGTGTGCCAGGTGCTGGTTAAATGTAAGCTGCACACTTCCTTCAGAGTGTAGAGGTTCATATTTTGAGAAGCATCACTACAGAGATGAAATAGACTTTATTAAATTACTCAAGAAATCTATTTTTCTCATGGTCATTGGTTTTTAAATACTCTACTAATCACTTTTAAGATGGAAGGTATTCAAGATTTGTTTATAGTGATAGTCTCCCCAGTATTATTTTTACTACCTGATTTCTCAGAAACTTAATTATTCATTCTTCTTTTTCTCACTCCCATTTTCTGTTATCTAGTAGAATGTTCCATCAATTCCTAAAAAGCCGAAATTTCTATGATCAGCCAATTTATTCATGTTCTTTAACCTTGTCTAAATTGAAGAAATATGAGTAGTTTTTAATGCTGTTGCTCAAATCCATTTGTAGAACATGAAGTATTCCCTGCAATCTCTTCCTGTTTTTTGGTATCCAGTGATCAAAGGACTGTTAGAAGATAATAGAATTATTGTAGAAGAATCTGATTTTGCATACTCTGCATCCATTTCCTCTCTTCATCCTAACAGAAATTTGTCACGTGCCCCTCTCCTACAAACTACTGACTAAGGATCTGCTCATAATTATAAGGGTGGAATTTAAGACCTAAGAGTAATTCATTCTTTTTTGCTAGTGCTTGGTAAAGAAATGGGCATATGATTAGAATCTGGTCACTATGACACAAGAGGGAATTCTGTTGGGAGGCTAGAGCTATTATGATTATGCAAGTTACTGAACCATAACTTTTGAAATTAAAAATAAAATTTCAGCTAATTATATAACTCACCAATTTCTGGACTATATGACTGTCCCCAAGTAATTAATACAAACAAACCGCACATCCTAAAAACTCAGTCATATGTATAGATATGGTAAGAATTCCTACTATTTAAAGTTTTCTGGAGGTATTCAAATGAGAAACAAAATTTCTCTACTGCAAAAATGTGCTGAGGGATTAAACACTAGTCCCTGCAATTTTACTAAGAATCATGTATACATCTGCATTTGGATTAGATGGTATATAAGTAAGAAAGGGATGGGGATAAGGGAACCACTTAGAAAAAAAAACAAAAGAAAACAAAAGAATGTATCATTTGGCCAACTATACCAGGCCTCAAGTTATACTACAAAGTCATAATAATTAAAACAGCATGGTACTGGTACAACAACAATCAAACCAATGGTACAGAATTGAGTGCTCAGACATAAAACCACACATATATAGTCAACTAATCTTTGATGAAGGGGGGATAAACTTACATTGGAACAAAGATAGCCTCTTCGTAAATTGTGCTGGGAAAATTGGACCTGCAAAAAAATGGACCATGACAACATCCTCACACTTTGTACAAAAACCAATTCAAAATGGATAAAAGACTTAAATGTCAGACCTGAAACCATAATGTATGTAGAAAAAAACTTGGGAAAAACCCTCCATGAAATACAATTCAGAAATCCCTTTCTGGAAAAATCTATTGATGGCAAAAAATTGAAGGAAAACATAAACAGATGGGACTACATCAAACTAAAAAGCTTCTGTACAGCAAAAGAGATGACAGAAAAAAAATTAAAAGAAGCCCAACTGAATGGAAAAAAATTTTTGCCCTCTACAAAAGTGATAAGGGTTTAATAACGAAGATCCGCAAGGAACTCACACAATTAAACAAAAGCAAAACAAGATGCCCAATCATAAAATGGGGAGAATTAAAAAGAAACTTCTCCAAAGAGGAAATACAAATGGCCAACTGGCACATGAAAAATTGTTCAACATCACTAGCAATAAGGGAAATGCAAATCAAAACCACAATGAGATACCACCTTACACCAGTAAGAATGGCCCACATCCATAAAATGGGCAACAACAAATACTGGCGAGGATGTGGAGATGAGATCAGGCATGTTGAGGGTGGTATGGCCTTAGACAGAGAATGTGGAGAGAAGGGGACACTCTTACACTGCTGGTGGGAATGTAAACTGGTCCAACCTCTAAGGAAAGCTGTGTGGAAGGCCCTCAAATTAATGAAAATGGAACAACCATTTGACTCAGCAATTGCTCTCTTGGGAATCTACCCTAAGGAGACCTCTATGCTTATACAAAGGGACACACATGCTCGGATGTTTATTGCAGCACTTTTTATAATTGCAAGGACATGGAAGCAACCAAAATGTCTGAAAACAGATGACTGGATGAAAAAAATGTGGTATATATACACAATGGAATATTACTCATCAATTAAAAGTGACAAATTGGATGATTTTATGTTAACATGGATGTACTTAGAAGAATTCATATTAGCAGAAACAAGTCAAAAAGTAAAAAACAGAAATCAAATGGTTTCACTACTATATGGGACATGGGAAAGATAAACAAAGATCTATGAAAGTCAAAACAGCCAACAACCAAATTAAAGTACACAACTGGGGGTGGGGGGGAAAGGGTGGAAACGGTGGGGGGGGGTAAATTTCACAAAGATGTGAAATTTATATATAAATTATTTAAAAAATAAAAAATAAATAATATCTCATTTACCCATTCAAATAAAATAATCTCAAACTTTGTCTTAAAAATTAGTTTTAACTTAAAATCTTTTTTTTTTTTTTTTTTTTTTTTTTTTTTTTTTTTTTTTTTTTTTTTTTTTTTTTTTTTTTTTTTTTTTTTTTTTTTTTTTTTTTTGGTGCGAAGGCAACCTTTATTTAAAAGCTACCTGAAAGTGCAGTCAGGTTGTCTGGAACTACAAACTGGTAGGAGGAAGTACAGAGTAGAAGCTGACCTGGCAGTGTCTCAGACAGGAATCTTGCCAAAGCTTGCTGATGGGCCCACATCCTATCAGTTTCTTTTCATGTTGAAACTAAAAAGGTAAGCTTGAAGATGGCCCAGGATTGTCTTTTTTATTCAACATGCCTATTTCAGGAAATAGGACGACCGAGTCAACTTATTGCAGAACTCAGCTTAATTATTAAAATAAACTTATGTTGAGAATTGTTAACTTAGTAGTTTTCTTCACATTTCCACATTTTCAAGCATCACAGAGATTTTGTTTTAAGCAGTTGCTCGGTTAAAGATCCGACCTCCATTTCTTAGGAAATGAATTTCATTCAATTACTCCTCACACCTGCCAAATGGAAGATTATTCTACTGCTTTTGTAGCACCGGATAGGCTGGCATCTGCAATGGTAGCCAAGTAAATGAGATTTCTGCCTAACACATGCTGGTACTGAACGCACTTGTTTGCCTGCCTCCTGTTCTGATACTCCTGGATACAGCAGATCAGCTGCTCATTCTCCTCCAGCAACCCTGGATAGTCTCCTGATTAACTTTGGCCCTGCCTCTCATCCAATTGGGTACGAAGGCCACCGACATGCTGGGCAGACAGGTGGGAACCTGGATTCGGGCTTGGGCCAGTTTTACTCTTAAAATCTTAAAAGATGATTTTCAATTTGAGGGCTATTCAAGGTTCTGAAGCCGGGACCCCAATATGTGCAGTATTAAAATTTAGGCATTGATGCCATTAACTGTGTCTGAAAAACACAGAGTTTGTAAGAGGCCTCAACAGGAAGGGTGCTTGTACTTTGTTGCAAATTCTGGGTGTGGACCCAGGAAAGAGAATATATCAACTAGAGGGTGTGTAGAGGGAAATTGGAGCCTTTTGGTGTTTTGGGTTTTGTTTTGTTTTTTTTTTTCTGAGACTAGGACTATTTTCTCCGGGGAACCACAGGCCATGAACTCAAGCGATCCCCAGCCTCAGCTTCCAGGTAGCTAGGATTTCAGGCGCACGCCACCACACCCAGCTATTTTTGGGGAACTAGGTCTCCCTATGTTGACCCGGGCGGGACTCGAACCACGATCCCCAGTCCCAGCCATGACTCCATAAGCTGTCACTTACAGGCACACGCCGCCGTGCCCGGCTGGGAGCCTTTGGTTTTTAGGGAAAAAATAAATAAATAAAAAGGAAAGGAGCAGAGACTAGAGAGAGACTTTTGAATGGCAGGTGGGTAAAGAGTAGCGGGAGTGACCAGGCTGGGCAGAAGACCCCTGGAAGAGTGAGCGCTAATGTGGGGGGGTGGCTGGAGGCTGCACTCGGGTTCCTCCCCCCCACCAGTCTTGGCCACAAGCGTGGACTGCTCAGAGCGCCCCGTAACCCTCTGGGTTCAGTGCCCCGCCACCCCCTTCTCCCAGACCGCACAGTCTGCCCGTCTCCAGGGCTGCGGGAAGTGACGGAGACTAAAACCTGACACCCAAAGGCCTGGGTAGGAAGCAAGACCCCGCCCTGCCAAGCAAGGGACTTCTCAAGACACACTTGGCTGCGAGTTAAAAGTTGCAGAGACGCGGTTCTTGGAACTGTTTTGGGCCCCCTGCCGTCCGGCAAGCTCATTCTTTGTCTCCTGACAGGCTTCCTTGATGCCCCAAGTTTGAGCACTTCCCGAGAAACTCTTGACTCGACCTCTATCCCGATCTTTCACCGATGGCAGACATAAGAATTGCATCCGGGGACTTGGAAGAGCTGCCGGAGGCTCCCGGAAGTGACGCGGGGGCGGAGGGATCCGCGTTCGACTGAGGAGACTGAGTAAAGGGACTCCCGGAAGTGGGCTGGTAGGAAGGGTGGCGGAGGCGGGGGCTGGCTGTGGCGCTCTTCGTGACCAGCCCCTTCTAACATGTCTTCCGTGTCAGGCTTTGTAATTAATAACAGTATTGATGTGCCATTTAATACCTTCACAACAATCTTATGAGGAAAAGTGTCATTTCCTTTTTATATGAGGGAGAAGTGAGGCTAAGAAATAGTCATTTATTCATGATCAAATAGCTAGTATTTAGTGGAGCTGGTCCAACTGTGACAGTTTGGCTACAGAGCCTGTGCTTTAAACCAATTCAGAGATGCTCTCTGAATTACCCACTGGCATCATGGCAAGCCAGTCTTCAAGGGCTGTTTACCTTCAGCTCAGTCTTCTGTGCTAAGGAATAGGGCCAAGCCGTGGCCTTGGGCTCCTCCCAGTGAACACAGATCCAGCTATGTGTCTTGAGTCTCTGACCAACACATGCACTTCCTTGGATCTCACTAAATCTCCTGCCCCTTGACTGCGCACATGGGATTCTTTGTCTCTGCACACAAGCAGAGCAAGTAAACTAAGGAAACATTTACCCTGGCTGTTGGACTCTGGAGGTGGTATTATAAACTGTCAGGCACTCAAAATTCAGGACTGTTTAGACTTAGGGAAGACTGGCACCATCAGTAAATACAATTTACTATTTACTATTTCTATTATCTTGTGGACATTTCCCAAAATCATTTGTTTCTTCTGGTTTTCATTCCTTTAGAATATGACTGAGGACCAATCTTTGGTCTTGTCTATATTAACTATAATCAGCCTTCGAATATAAAAGTGAATGGCCACTAAGGTCATATTTTTGTAAAAGTAAATTATGCTTGGAAAAAGACACTAACGAAATTAACAACAATAATAACAAAGAGTCACTTTTTAATAATTTCTTCTCTCCACTTATTTACCATTTCTGTGATAGCTTCTTTTAATATAGAAAAATAAATTGACTACGGTAAAACACTTAACTACCTGCTATCATTATTGAAGACAAAAATCATGTTATCACATTTTTATCAAGGACAATTGATAAAAATCACAGAGGAATCCTGTTTACTTGGACTCTTTCACAATATCTACAATCTTCTTAGGAAAAAATGAAGCAAGTGAATTAAAAAAATGCTCTTCATGTACTTTTATGTAAAAAAATCACTCAAAAGCTTTTCTTCTATAAAAAAATAAAAGAAGAGTGGATTTGGAGCATAGAAATGTTGGAGAGCAGCTTTAGAGATCTATTTTGTTCTGCCTTCTTTGTATAGTACAACTTTAAACAGTTTATTTAACTCTGCAAAATAAAGGTTTCATACTCTTCTTTCCCTGATCCCGGTTCCCCTGTCTTCATTGTTTCCACTGGTGAGGCCTCTATTTCTGGCTTGCAGCTGGGCACCTTCTTGTTCACCTTGCATACCTGTCCTCCAAACATAAACAAGAAAAGAGAGAGAGCAAGAGGTAAGTTGATATGTTTCTAGTGTTTCTTCATTTAAGGATATCAACTCATTGGGTCTCATATTTATGGGTTTATTTAACCTTAATTACTTCCTTAAAAGCTGCACTTGGATTTAGCACTTAAACATCAATTTGGTGGTGGAGAGTGGGAAGAAGCATTTAATTTGTAACAGCCCATAACTCTGAAACACAGAGATACCTCTTTTAGGAGAGATCATGTATACAAATGAGTGGAGTTTCATGCATACAAAGAGAATTATGTGTCTTATCACCAAAACCAATTTAAAACATTTCCTTTTTCATAAAAAGAAACCCTACATGCTGCAAGGTCCCTGTCTCCCCATTTCCCAGACCTAGGCAACCACTAGTCTGCTTTCTCTACCTATACATTTCCCAGTTTGAGACTTTTCACAGAAATGGAATCACACAGTGTGTGCTTCTTTGTAACTAGCTACTTTCACTTAGCAAAATGCTTCCAGGGTATGTTCATGTTGCAGCATGTATTATTATTTGATTTCTTTTTATGGACAAATAATATTCCATTATATGGATATGCCACATATTATCTATCCATTCATCAGTTTAGATAGACTTTTGAGTTGTTTCAACTTCTTGGCTATTGGGAATGGTCATGTATAGATTTTTGTTTGAATGTATGTTTTCCTTTCTTTTGGGTACATACCAAGGAGTGAAATTGCTGGATCATATGGCAAACCTATGTTTGACCAATTTAGAAATTACTAGGCTAATTTTCAAAGTGGATGTATCACTCCATATTCCTACCAGTAGTGTATAAAAGTTCTTATTTCTCCATATCTCCACATTCTCATCAACACCTGATATTATTTTATATCAAAATCTTAGTGACTGAGAGGTGATATCGCATTGTTCCTTTGACTCTACTTCCCTAGTAACTACAGATGTTAAGCATCCTTTTATTACCTTATTGGCCACTTATACATCTTCTTTGGAGAAATATCTATAGAGATCTTTTCCAATTTGGTTTTTGGTTTTTTGCCTTTCGCTGTATGTTGCCTTTTATTATTTTATTATTGAATTATAATAGTTATTTATCTAGTACAGGTATAAATCCCTTATCAGAAATATAATTTATAAATACAATTTTCTTCCATTCTATAAGTTACCTTTTACCTTTCTTTTTGATATCCTTTGAATTGCAAAAGTTTGTAATTTTGATGATCAATTTAGTTTTTCTTTTGTTGTTTGTGTTTTTGATGTTACCTGCTTCTGTGCTAACAGAAGAGTTGAGTAGTCATGACAGATCCAAGAACTATAGAGTCATATGACCTTATGGTAAGAAAAAAATTTTCAAACCCCTGATACAGAAAAAGAGAGAGAAAGGGTTTATTGGGTAACAGCCAGCAGACTCTCTTGTGGAGAATATGTATTTTAACTGCATGAAACCCATTTCTAAACTATCCCAACTCAGAATCGTGCTAAACATTCCCAGTATGTTATTTAACCTTCTAATTGAAAGTTCTGTTTTTGCTTCATAGTTGTTAAAAGGATACCACAGAGATTATAGATCTTTTCTCCACTCTGCCAGAACTTATAATCGTAACTACTGACAGAATTCTTATATTTATCATAACAGCAAAAAGAGAACTGATACCCTCTTTATGATGAACTGATAAGTTAATTACTGCCAACCAAATATCACTCCTGTGATTATTATACCTTATGCTTGTCCTTTCTAGAACTATAGGGCTGATTAGAGAGATGTTAGATGTCTAACACATGGACATACAGTTTTAAAGACTGGAACTAACATGGAGAGGAAAAGATAGAGATCAACAACAAAGGAAAATAACCCTATTGCTTTTATAATTGTAATTATGGTTAGCGTTATCCATATACCATATGAGGTTTGCCCATGTGAGAAATAAGTCATTTTGATTTGAGCTAGTTTGCTTTTGATTTCTATTTGCAGCCAAAGGACCTTCAACTAATGCAAAATGTGAAGCTATCAAAATAGTTGCGCAGTTATGGCATTATTCATGCTAAAAGGAGAAGACAGAAATAAACATCTGAAAAGCACAGTGAGTTGTCTATTGCCAATTTTTATATCCATCTTCTCTTCTTTCTGGGCATACAAATCATGTTTCCTAGCTCCCTTGTATGTAAATGTCACCAATGTGGTGTTGAATGGTCAAGAGTAGGTGATGTTTCCTTACTCATTCTACCTTTTTTTTCATCCTATGTGTAGAATTCTGAGGACTATAAGACCTTCAGGAAAGGTGGAACCGCTTGATATAAGAAACCTAGGCAGTCTGAGTGACTGCATGGAGCAGAACCCTCTCACCCTGTCTGTTAACCCATATTGGATTGGCACATGAGAAAGCAGCTATTTTATTCTGTTAAATTGAAATAAAACAAATACATTATCAGTGGGCTACTCTGACTAATACATGAAATCTTTAAAACACTTCGTGATGAATGTTGATGGGGCTGATTGATTTAGTCAAAAAGCATTATGCAAAAATGGCAGTCATCTAAATAAGCATGAGTAAGATTTAACCAATATTTATGAGATAAAATGTTACAGTTCTTAGTAGTCCCTACTCATAGTGACATACCACTTCCCAAAACAACTGGTGAAAGGCTTCTTAGCGGTGCATAAGGATGACCTTATATGATTATATGAACCTAAGGATGTAAATGCCCCTTAACCTAATAATAGTGTAAAAGTTTTCACCATGTGTGCCCACCCTGGAATTTTGTATTACCTGAGTTATTTAAAATATATACTGTTGAGACAAGATAACTCAGAGTAACAGTTTAAAGGCCACATATGTGCTTTCTTTATAAACCTAGTGCTTCATGCTTCACATTCCGGAAGTCAAGTGTACAGAACAGAAATTATTATGCTCATACTATATGCCAGGCATTTTTCTAGGCAAGTTAATTTCTATTAGTGGGGAGGCAAGAAAGTACATGGTGTATTTTCTGTTTGTGAGGAGAAATTAAATGAAACAAATAATAAAAACTAGGTAACTTCATATAGTGATAAATTTTCAAGAGAGTAAAACATGGCAGATTGATAAAAACCAAAAAGTATGGGTATAGAACTTTACATGGATGATCTGGCCATTTTTACAAGGTGACATTTGACCCAAATCCAGAGTGATGTGAAAGAATAAGCCCTGAGGAACTGAGGCAGAGAGGACACCAAGAGAATTAAGTCCTAAGGCACTAACAACTTGGCATTTTAGAGGCAAAGAAATTAAACCAATATATCAGTTACAGTTGTGCTACAATCAGTAGAAAATAGTGCAGCAGCTTAGAGAAAAAAGAAATTTAATGAATGATAATTTGCAGCTGACAGAATTTTGAAGATGTCCAGAGAACTCATTATGGAGACTGGTACACCACCATAAATCCCCAAAATCATATCCACAGAACTGGTCTAGTAAGAATAGTGGCTTTCACCAATGACAATATTGCCAGTGCTGACTCTGAAATGTCATTGTCATAATCCCACCTCTTTCCCAATCCTTATTTACAACATCAATTTCTTTTTTTTTTATTATAAAATTTATTCCGGTTGACAATTTAGGCCATAGACATGTACATAAAAATTCCATAAAAGGGATCAGTATGTGGGAGGGGGCGAGGAGGGGTGGAGATGGAAGGGAGTGGTCAGGGAGGAAAGGTGGTGGGTGGTCCCCAGGGAATACAAAGATGTGAAACACATATAAAAAAAATAAATAAATTAAGAAAAAAAAGGAATCAGTACAATTCCTACGCTGGGAAGAAGCAGTTCTCCTACCTGCCTGGCACTATGCAGATGGCTCCCTTTTTCTTTCTCCATTCCCTAATAACCCTGTCCTTTTTTTTTCCTATTTTTTTAATTTAATTTAAATTTTAAAAAATTTGCATATATATGTATATTTATATTACATTATTCCATTATTGTGTACCCGGGCCTTTCCCACTTCACTAACATTTGCTAACCATCCTGATCTTTTATGCTCTTCACTCCCCTGCCTTTTCCCCCTCCTCCTCTCTCACTCCCATTGGTTCTCTCTTATTCGTTTGCTTGTTTTTCCCTATATCCATCATATGAGTGAGACCATCCTGTACTTCTCTTTTTATTTTTGAATTATTTCTGCTAATACGAGTCTTTCTAGTTCCATCCAGGTTGCTACGAATGACATGTGTTTGTCCTCCTTGATTGATGCATAGTATTCCATCGTGTATATGTACCACATTTTTTTAGCCAATCATCTGTTTTGGGGCATTTGGTTTGTTTCCAAATCTTGGCAATTGTAAACAGAGCTGCAATGAACATGCGCGTTCAGGTGTCCTTTTGAATTAATGTTTTCATGTCCTCTGGGCAGATTTCTAGTAGTGGGATTGCTGGATCAAATGGTAAGTCCACTTTCAATTGTTTGAGGGTCCTCCACACAGTCTTCCATAGTGACTGGACCAGTTTGCACTCCCACCAGCAGTGTAAGAGAGTTCCTTTTTTCTCCACATCCGCGCCAACATTTGTTGTTTTCCGTTTTATTTATATGGGCCTTTCTTACTTGTATAAAATGGTATCTCAGTGTGGTTTTAATTTGCATTTCCCTGATTATTAGTGAGATAACATCAATTTCTAATTTAAACCCCAGAGAAGTTCCCTTTGACATATCTAAGCTCACAGATTTTTGTCAGTCTAATCCTATCAAAAGCTTTCACCATTTCTATTCTAATGATTTTGATTTTTGACATTTTCATTTATTTCTTTGAATTTAAATCTGTATGCTTACATTACTCATCTTTTCTTCCATGTTATTAACTCCTTCCCATTAAATCCATTAGCATATTAATCAGTTATTTTAAACTTCCAAATCTCTGCTATGCATACATGTATATATGTGTGTAAACTTATATATATGTGTGTATATATGTATATATGCACCCTCCTTAGATGATGGAGTTCACAATTGGCAAAGGTAAAGGAACTATCTATATACCATGAACTTTCAGAGAAAAGTCATGTCCTAAAAATAAGACCAATAAAGGAAAGTATCTTTAACAAAGCCTAAGAGCAAACATAAAATTAAAATGCCATACTTGTCTTTCAAAAGAAAACTAACTGGTTTTAGAAGACTGATAGTGTTATTCAAATCTTTAAAATGTAAATATTCAATGTCTGGTACCCAATAAAAATTGTGATATATAAAAGTGCATAACTTACCAAAAAAAGATTAAAAACAGATGGTAGAAAGATCCCCATAAAGTGGAATTATCAGACAGGAAGTTTAATCATGATTAATATAGCTGAGGAAAATATAAAGGATTTCAGCTTACATTTGGAACCTGCTAAAAATACATTATTACATTTTATTACAAAATAAAAATTACATTTATTAGAAATGTAATTGCAATTAAGAAGTAAATCAGTAGGTTTAATATTAGGAGAGTAAACATATTAAACCAGATGATAAGTTAATTAGAAGACATATAAGTAAAAACTATCAAGATTAAAGCACAACGAGAAAAGAATGAAAAAGGAGAATAAGAGATGTAAGAATTCTAACTTGTGCATAAGTCTCAGAAAGGGAGGAGAGAATAAAATCATACAATGTTTGAGAGCATATTGGCCCAAGATCCTTCCAAACTGACATATCAATCCACAAATTTAAGACACTCCAAGAAAGCTAAGTAGCATTATACATAATTACATAATCACACATCATAGAGAATGATAATCTTCTTCCATCATAAAAGCAACCTGAGAAAAAAGAGATGCTATTGTCAAAGGCTAAGCATTATGAATGATAAATAACTTTTCATAGACTGAATAGCAGTCAGAAGACAGTAGATCTATATCTTTGAGTTACTGAATGACACTTAAGAATTCTTTAACCAGCAAAAATACCCTTCAAAAATCAAGCAAAATAAAAGAATTAAATCAAAGACATAATATTTTCAGACAAAAAAGGTGAAATTGCGCCGGGCACAGTGGCTCGTGCCTATAAGTTTCAGGAACCTATGAAACGGCAGGGGTTAGGGATCGCGGTTCGAGTCCTGCCTGGGGCCCATAATGAGACCTAGTTCCAAAAAAATAGCTGGGCGTGGTGGTGCGCGCCTGTAATCCCAGCTACCTGGGAAGCTGAGGCTGGGGATTGCTTGAGTCTGTGGTACACCAGGCAACGAGAGCCTGCGCGCAGTTTCACAGGCAAAAATTGCGAGACCTAGTCTCAAAAAAACAAACATCAAAAAAAGGTGAAAATGTGTTTCCAGTAGACCCACTAAAAGAAATACTAGATGTAACTGTTTAAAGAACAGAAAGACAGTCCTAAATAAAAATACAGAAAGGAGTAAATAGTGTTGGGTAGGGTAGATATGTGGATCTATAAAAGTGAATATTAACTTAATGAAATGCTAATAATTCCTTAGGCTTAACAAACAGTAAAATAAAATGAATTTAAAATCTGTAAAATTCTTTCATTGTTTATGAAGAGGTAAAATCATTAATTTCAGAGAGACAGCTAAGTCAAGGATGTACAATATAATCTCTGTGGTAAGTACTAAGTGACTTATTTGAAGCCATATAGTCAAGAAACCAGTAATGGAAAGTAAAATAATAAAAATGCTAGACTCATTGAATAGAAAAAATTTGGAAAATTAATTAGTAAATTTGTAAAATAAATTGGAAGAAAACATCAAGAAGAAGATAGAGACAAAAGGATGCCATGGTGTAAAAAAGAGGCATAGCAAAGTGAAATTTATGACATATTAATTCAGTGTACTTGTAGCTAAAATCCCAAAAAGGTTTGTAATGTGATGTTTGTGTTACTAATAGAGTAGACTTTGACACTCATGGGATTGCTACATTTTTAAAGGAAAAAACACCAGTGGGTTTTAAGGTCACAAAGAGTGAAAAGGAAAGGAAACTTCTAAAATTCTGAAATTTCTGTAGGTCAGAAACAAACTGAGAAAATCATACAATAAAAAGCAATGGTTGTGTTTTATTGAGTAGGGTGGATAACTCTAAGAGAAAATCCAGAATCCCAGATGGTGGTGCCAAGAAATATGAGAATCCTTACTATTCAGGAATAAGAATGAGTTCTAATCAAGGAACTTATCATCTTTGCCCTGCCAGGTTCCAGAATTGCTGTGAATTGTATGCTGTGTTCACTTCCCCACTTGTGAATATCTATATACTATAGCCACAGAGCATATCCTGTGCCCATAAGGTAGTTACCCTATGCCCATATATACCAGTTTATGTTTGGCATGGAAAGGAGATAAGACCTCTTTAGTTCACATGTTTTCCTAACAATAGGGACAATACTCAAGAAGTTATTATTAAGAATCTATACTCAGAGACACTCATGTACACCTGGATGTGATCTGGATGTAAAATTTTGAACTTTGAACTCAAAATGGGATGATAATTTTAGGATGTGTTTGGCATATGAGAGGAACAGAAAGTGGGAGCCAGTCACCAAGATAGCCTCCAGGTGATTCTTGTCTGGGTATTAGCACATTTGTAGGCTCCTCCCACATTAAATACAACTGGCTTCTGTAACCAAGAAAATATTGTAAAAGTAAAGGATTGTGACTTCTGAAAACATCATGAAAGGCCAAGTAGTTTTGATTTTGTGTTCTTTCGGATTAAGTGCTTTGGTTGAAATCAGCTGTCATGCCAGAAAGGCACTCAACCAGCCTTATGCAGAGGTCCACCTAACACTGCATTGAGTCTACCTGGTGTACCCAGCACTCTTTGCCAGGCATGTGATTAAGACATGCTGGAGGTAGATCTTTAACCCTGCTCAAGCTTTCAAATGACTGCAGTATTGGCAAGATATTTGACAGCTATCTTCTATGAGACTATGCTAGAAATGTCTCACTGAGCTGCTCCTAGGTCCCTCATCCACATTATGGATGTATAAAATAATAAATGTTTATTAGTTTTAGCTGCCAAACTGAAGCTGTGGCCCCAATATGGGCAGTCTATTTGTTCATAAAATTTAGGCATTGATATTAGCTGTGTCTGAAAAACACAGAGGTAAAAGATGGCCTAAACAGGGTATGAGTACTGCCTTCTTTTACTTTGTTGCAAATCCCAGGTGGGGAATAGAAAATGAATCACCAAGAAGTTGTGTAGAGGGAAATTGGACTCTGCTTTTCAGGAGGGGAGAAGAGGGGAAAAAAAAAGATATAAAAAGAGACTGGGAGAGAGAGACTCTTGTGGAGAGGAGAGACATGAGAATGGTGGGCCAGTAAAGAGTAGCTGGGTGACCAGACTGGACAGAAGCCCCCTGGAAGAGTAAGCTGATGGTGGTAAAGAGCCACGGTAGCTGGTAGAAGAGTGGCTGGTGTGAAGAGTGTGGCACTGTAGCAAGGTGGCATGGAAAGCTGATACCTGGAGATGGCCAGGGATTTGGAGAGCTGAAATTTGCATCAGCATTTGTTGAAGAAGTTTGAAGAGCCTTGGAGAAGCTGGGTAGCTCACAACGCTGGAAAGAGAAGAAGCAAAGAGAAAGATTGGACTTTGCAGAGTGCCTATATTAGGTTTGGAGGGGCAAAGGGCCACCATAATGGACATGTATTTTTGGGACCTTTGGGACTTAAAATAGTGACTGGGGTAAGATAACTGGCCACTTGTGACTATAAGTACTTTTTGTTTCCTCTGATAATTTTCCTTGTAATAAACCCCCTTGTTATACTGCATTTTTGACAGGCAACTGCTGTGTGTGGGTGGTATGAACCTGGGGGAAGCTGGGAGGCAGATCTGTATTTTAAAAGTGCCACTTTTTTCCTGTGGCTTGATGGTTGGTTGGTCTGTGCCTTTTACACCCAATTTCAAAACTTTGGGGTAATTTTTATTAGATCTATGAGTAGTCAATATGTGAAATTTTTCCACAAGTGAGGTGTTTCTTTTTCATAAAAAGCAGAAAAAAATAGAAGAAACTCATAGTAACATACTCAATAAAAAAATATTCTTCAGTAAATGTGAAATAAATACATCTCATATCAAACACATACTGAAAAATCATGGCTTCAAAATCACCATTGATCCCAGAGTAAAGGATATAATAAGTGCTATTTTTTAATTTTTGCTCTTTAAAAAATTACTGAAATGACATTGGTTTATATCACTATACAGATTTAAATGCATAGCATTACAACTCAACATTTGTATGGATTATATTATGATCAACAACAAAACCTAGTTTCCATCCTTCACAGAAGAGTTGACCCTTTTCCTCAACTTGCCCTCAGTTCCACTTCCCTTTTGGTAATAAACATTTTGTTCTTAAAGTCTAAGAGTTTGTTTTGTTTGTTCTTTTGCTTTATTTCTTTATCTGAGTGAAATCATAGTGTATTTATATTTTTCTGGTAGCCTTTTTCCTTAATACCCAAAGAGTATTTCTTTTAAGCAAAAGAAAAAGAATCTGAGATGGAAGCTTGGAATTTCATTATGAAAACAAGTATATTTGAATTAATTGTGTCTGAAGAAAACAGTAGTAACACTGTCTTTTGAGGTTTAAAATATCTTAAAAAAAGTATAAGGATAACAATAGCACATAAGTCAGGAAATATGGAATTAAAGTGAGCTAATATGTTCTCTTTTTATTGTTCAGGAAAAAGGTAAAGCACTAATTTTTAGTAGACATTACTAAGTTAAGGGTGAATAAGATAGGCAATAGGTGCTGCATTTATTGAGGAGTAAACAATACATAACTACAAGCAGATAAAAGAGATTAGAATAGTAAAATGTTCAACTAATCCTAAGAAGAAAAGAAAGGGAGAGAAAAGAGCACAGTAAAGGTAAAATAAGCAAAAACCCAAAAAGGATGGTAGATGTAAGTTAACAAAGGGCTGAGATTATCTGCAGTTTGAAAAAAAATCAAAAAGGTGGGAAGAATTGCTCATGAAACATCAAGGCATAAATTTATAGCAATTAAGAAAGTGCTCTGCTGACGCAAGTATAGCACAATTGGTTAGAAAATGCAGTCTGAAAATAGATCACATTCACATTGACAAGATGGTTCAGTAAGACAATAATGAAAGATATCTTTCCAATAAATAATGTTAGATAAATTGGATAATTCTCTGTGGGAAACAAATCAACTCCTAAATGTAGAAAGTAGGCAATACCATTTTTAAAGGTAATATATGAAAAGATCTTTCTAATGGGGGAACATAATTTTTTTCAATTAAAAATTTTTAAACTGCTTGCATATATGTGTGTGTGTGTGTGTGTGTGTGTGTGTGTGTGTGTGTGTGTTTGAGACTAGGTCTCACTCTTTTGCCTGGGGAACTTCAGGCTCATGTTACCTGGAGTACCATAGACTCAAGTGATCCCCAGCCTCAGCTTCCTAGGTAGCTGGGATTACAGGCACGCACGCCCAGCTATTTTTTGGAACTAGGTCTCGCTACGTTGCCCTGGGTGGCTCTCGAACCCAGGGCAGGTATCAAACTCCTGGACTCAAGCAATTCCTAGCCTTGACCTCGCTCTGTAGCGATGTATCCCTTGTATACCCCAGATTCTCCCCCACCACCTTGTCACCCATGAACCATCATCTTAAATCTCTTGTGCCTGTGCTTCCCGGATTTTACTCCCCTTCCCCTCCCTTGCACTTTGCTTCAGTTTTGCTGACAGTTTTAAGTTTTACTTGTCCTTTTGTTTGTTTTCCCTATACCCCACATATAAGTGAGACCTTCTGGTATTTTACTTTTTCTTTCTGGCTTATTTCTGCTAGCATGATTCCTTCTAGGTCTTTCCTTGTTATCACAAATGCACCAAATTTGTCTTTTTTGATTGCTGAATAATCTTCCATTGTGTACATATTCCACAACTTCCTATCTATTCATCTGTTTGGGGGCATTTGGGTTGTTTCCATATCCTGGCTATTGTAAAGAGTGCTGCAATAAACATGGGCATACAGGTGTCCTTTTGAATTAGTGTTTTTGTATCCTTTGGGTTACACTCTCAGTAGTGTAATTGCTGGATTGAATAGTAGTTACATTTTTAGTAGTTTGAAGGTCCTCCACCTTTCCATAAATGGCTGGACTAGTTTGCATTCCCACCAGCAGTGTAAAAGTGGGGAACATAATTCTTAAACAATATAAAAGGACACTAACTCTAAAGGAAAATATCAATAAATCGAAATATATTGATTTTTTAAAAACTTCTGTTTATCAAAAATTACCATTAAAGGAAATACTACCATTTGCAACTGAAAGGGCCTAGAAGACATTATTCTAAATTAAATTTGCCAGTCACAGTAGGATGAATACTGTATGATTACCCTTATATAAGGCATCTAAAATAGTCATATTGAAGTAGACAGGGGGAAAATAATTACCAGGACGTGGGGAGAGGGATACAGGAAGTTGTTCAATGAGTGTAAAGTTATAGTTATACAAGATAAATGCCAGTGATCTGCTGTACATCATAGCTATAGTTAACATTGCACTTCACACTTAGAAACATGTTGTGAGAGTAGATATTATAGTAAATATTCTTACTACGAAACAAAACAAGCTGCCAGGAGACTCAAGAAAACTTTTGGAGGTAATGGGTATGTTTACTACTTTGATGTTCCAGATTCATCTAATTGTATTCATTAAATGTATACATTTTTTGTATATCAATATTTTTTGTATACCTCAATGAAATTGGGGAAAGAAGACATTGAAAAGGCAAGTCACAAGAAGGGAGAAAATATTTATTACACACATTATGAGGAACTCATACGCAGAGTATTATACCCCCCCAAAAATACCTACAAACCAATAAAGCATAGAACCAAACAGAAAAATTGGCAAAAGACTTAAACACCTCACAAAAGAGAATCTAATTACCCAATACATGCATAGAAAAATGCTCAATTCCATTGTTAAACAATAGAATGTAAATACAACCACTGTGTCAACTATTGGTGTGCGTATGTAGCTACTAGTGGCCAGAATGCCTTACGGAATAGACTATAGTTATTTTAGAGATAATTTGGTATGTATGTTAAAAGTAAATATGTGTACTCATATGATCTAGTAGGGCCAGTCCTAGGTATATATCTAACACATATGTATGTATATATGCAACAGCTGACATGTATAAGAATTTTTATAGCAGCATTACTTGTGATTACCCCACATTGAAAGGTGTCCAATTGTACCTGAATAGAAAAATAAACACATGGAGCTATATTCATACAAAGTAAAAGTTCACAGCCATTTAAAAATAATTCTCTATTGCCACATAGGAAAATGGATGAAATAGTGTTGAATGAATAAATACACCAAGCACACAATCACGCTGTAGTATTTTGTTTAGGTGGTTTTTTTTGTTTGTTTTTTGTTGTTTGTTTGTTTGTTTTTTTAAGGGTGAACAGAAGTCAGGTAACAAAGCCAGGGAGGAAAGAATGAGTACTAATTGGAAGATGCATGAAGGTGGTTTTCTAAGTGCTGGCAGGCAATTTTTTTTACATGCATGGTGATTCACTTTGAGGAAATGCATAGCACTATATATTTGTAATTTGTCCCTATCACTATCTGTGCTTTTGAATATTTCATTAAAACATTTTTTTTTTTGAGACTAGGTCTTGCTATTTTTACCTGTGGGAACGCAGGCTCACGTTGCCCAGGGTACCACAGACTCAAGCAATCCCCAGCCTCAGCTTCCCAGGTAGCTGGGATTACAGGCGCGCACCACCACGCCCAGCTACGTGCCCCAGGCAGGACTCGAACCTCCATCCCTGTCCCTGGCCGCGGCTTCCTAGGCTGCCATTTACAGGCATGTACCAACATGCCTGGCCTCATTAAAACATTTTTATTAAGTTACTCACTCTTCCAGCGGGGCACGGTGGCTCGTACCTGTAAGCTTCAGCCTATGAAGCGACAGGGGCCAGGGATCGCGGTTTGAGTCCCGCTCGGGGCAACACAGGGAGACCTAGTCCCCAAAAATAGCTGGGCGTGGTGGTGCACGCCTGTAATCCCAGCTACCTGGGAAACTGAGGCTGGGGATTGCTTGAGTCCGTGGTACCCCGGGCAATATGAGTCTGCGGTTCCATGGCAAAAATAGCAAGACCTAGTCTCAAGGAAAAAAAAAAGTTACTCACTCTTCCTAGGACAGCTACAAACACCCATTCTTTGTAGCCGTGTTATTTGCGGCAGATGCACTGACGCCATTTTCTGACTGGAATTTGTTTATTCGTATGGGATCGTGTTTTCTCTGGTCTGTAGTTGAGTTTCTTATCTCTCCAGGAGATCAGCAATACTTTACAAAATAGTTTTGAAATTTCAGGCAGTATATCGGGTCTAAACACTGGGAGATGTTTTTCTACACACAAATCTACCAGAAATATTTAAGGCATTACATTAAATTCAGAATTGCGTTTTCTCTGAAGTCAAATTCGGTGTTACTTTCATGAAAATACTGATATTTTTCTAGAAAATCTGATCATTGAAGCATGATTTTTATCAAAATAGAACTCTCATTACAAAATGCTGTTCTGTCCTAGAATTTGCTTGCTGTTTTCCTGGGATTTTCATGTTTAAAACTTTTTCTCATTTTTTCTTGACTTAATCTATGACCCGGCTTTTTTGTCTTACTTTTTCTTGGTTTACTCCCTATTTTAGCGAGCCATTGCCTTTTTTGCAAAAGAGAGCAAATGTTAAATTTTGGAAAATTTTCCCTTCTGACAATATTTTGACTCTAATCTTATGCTTGTTAGTCTGACTGGTTATAAAACCCCACATTGGAAAAAAGATTTAGGAGTTATTTAGAATTGTTGTGGAGCCATTTGCACTATTGTTGGAGAAATCGCTTTCTATATTTAGTCTTTTGTTATGAACTCCTTTTTCTTTCTAAAAGATTTAAGCTTTTTTATATCCAGATATACTGAATTTTGTAGTAATGTAAGTTGCTTTCATTTTGGTAGCATTTAGTGAATAAATTTAGTATGGCAATTCATGTCCATCAGTTCTGGGATATTTTACCAAAATACTTATTTTATAATTCTCATTTCTTTTTCTCATTTTCTATAACTCCTCTTAATTGGTTGCTAGATTTAAATTTTTTATAATTTCTAGTTCTTTAATTATGCTTTTTTTTCTTATATGGGAATTTTTTTTTACAATTTCATCTTCAAAACTCCCAAATATTTAGAAGCTTTTCATTTTCAAGAGCTCTTTTTTTTTTTTTTTTTTTGCCTCTGAATATCCCTTTGTCAAGGTATTTCTATTTTTTTCATAGGTGCACTATCACCTATTTGGAGCTATTCTTTGGTTTTGCTTTCTCCTGATTGCTGCATCTACTACCTTTCTTCAGCATTATTTTTTTGTTCTGTTTTTGTGTTTTACATAAGAAATCTATATATTTAAAGCAGATTCTTGGATTTCTGATTACCCTTGACTTCAACTTTATATTTTAAAATGAGACACTTTGGCACTGCTTGCTTAGCGGACTTTATGGTGGAGTTGCAAAGCTTTATTGAATGATCCCTAAATCTCTACCTCTTTGAGTATTTTTCTTCAGTGCCTCCATTTTACTGAAGTAGGGAAGGCTAGTGGTACAGTTTCAGTCTCTAGATTGACTTTTTTTTTCATTTAAATCTGTTGGATCTCTGCCCTTTGACCTGCAGAGTTAAGTCCTTTTGCATATCCTTGGTTTTGAATAACATTGACTATCTTGGTGATAAGATTAAGATGAATATCTATGGTCTCACAACTAGTTGATTTATTCAGTAAGTGCAAACTTGACACTCAGGAGAATGCCTCATATAGTTATCCCTTTAGTTTTTCCTTCTACTAGGCAATCAGTGAAATAAAATCTGGCTTGATTGTGGAATCTCTTTCAGATTCCATTTCTACCCATTATATCAACTTTTAAGAGTATCTACTATGGAAAATGTAAAAATGTTATTCATACAGAAAAAGTATACAGTATTTTATAATGATTCCTTCTGCATCCATCTTCTAAAGTCAACAATGATCAACGTAAAGCCATCTTGTCTATACCCTTATTTACAACTCTCTTATTTTGAAGTAGATGTAAATGCATTTTCAATTTACCTAGAAATATTTCAGCATGTCTCTAAATGATGTTTTTAAATACTGATATATATATATTAGTCACATCTTAAAAAATTAACAAGATATTTCGTAGTATTCTTAGCTTTTAAATTTCCAATTGTCTCATGTCATTAAGTTATTCACTGTTTGCTTGAATCAGCATCCAGATAACAACTTCCACATAAAATGATTGATATGTACCTTAAGTCTCTTTTCATTTATTAATTTCCTTTCCACCTCTTATTCCTAGTAACTTTTTGTTTGATTGAGAAAGCAAGTCATTGGTTTGGTGCAATTTCCAAAAACTCACAGCTAATTCTATCCCTATAGTGTAGTTTAATATAGTCTTCTGTATTTCCTGTGACTTGTCCAGAGTACTTCATAAACACTCCTTTATTCTGTCATAATTGCTGATTTTCTCTCGCTCTCTTTTTTGTAGATGGTAAATGTCTTTAATTTCCAATCAAAAATTTAGTTTGAAAGTTTATTGTTCCTCCTTGCTAGTTAACTCCTAATTTCTCTTAGGTGATGATTTGCCAGGGTATAAATCATGATTGCTTTAAGTCAATCATAATAATCCTGTTTTCTTTGCTAATTTCATTGCTGTACAGTGGGTGAAACAGTTCTAGAAGGTTAAATCTTGATATCAGGTAGGAAAACAGGCAAAATGGGATGTTTGACCAAATTTACAAAGGAGAGCAGCCAGCCACACACCAGGTTCTTCCCAGCTGGCGCATGCAGTATCAAGACCACATAAACTGTAAGAGGGAGGCAAAAACAAATATACTTATTAAAAGACAAATTAGACAAGAGTCACTGAGGGGTACAAGGGAACCCCTTTGGTAATCTTACCACACAGTCCAGTCTCTAGTCCAAAGAGTACATGTCTGCAGCAGCCATGTGTGTCCACAAAATGGTGGCTGCCCACCTTAAGTTGGATGAAAGCGTTAAGATGGCGTGCCACTCCTTCTTCAAAGACACAGCTCCACTCACTCCAAGCCAGAAGAAGCCAAGATGGTGTCACCAATCTTTCTCTAAAAGCAGGACATTCAAATCTAACGAGGAAAACCAGGATGACATCATCAATTCTTCTCCAAAAGGCACAGCTCCAGCATTCTTTCAGCTCCAACTCCAGAGTGGCCCAGTATCAGCAAAACTCACTCCATGCAGCAACACAGCAAGCACTTCAGACATCTCACATTAAAAACAGCAACACAGCAAATTCTCTTCAGTTCTCCAGAGGACTTCCACGCTTTGCAGTTTCTAAGTTAAACCAAGTTTTCCAGTACTAAATTTCCAAGTCAGCCTATACAAGTTACAAGTTTCTCTAACATGCTTCCCTGATAAGCTTATCAGCCCAGGAAAGGGCCCTGCCACTGCACATGGCCGAGGGAGTCCTGAGGCCTTCCAGCCTCCCTGCTTCTTTTGCTCTCTGAACTTTCCTTCCCCATTCTCTGTCTTCTCTCTTCTTTCCACGTGTTTTTTTTTTTTTTTCTGTCCCCCCCTGATCTCTTAATCCTCTTTTCACAAGAGAAGGCTTACCTTTCCTTTTCCAAGTCTCCACCCACCAGGACACAATGGCAATGGCTGCCATTCCAATGAAGATGCCAGTTTCACCACAGCCCCCTAATAGTCTGAGATTAGTGGAATAGATTTGCCCCCCTTTTGAAAACAGATGCTTTTGCTTCTGTCTTTCAGTATGTCAACATTTTACTAAATGATTTCTTGTTTTTACTTTACATGCAGTCATTCCTCATTTCTTCAAGTATGTTTAGCATGTTTTATTTCAGTTATTCTCTTTAGTTCTAATCATTTTTGTTAGATACCATTTGATGTTTGATATTTTTGTTTCTGTTCACTTTTCTTCTCACGTGTCCTAGAAGTTTGGATTCTTACTCCAGGTTTTGTGTACTTGAATGAGGCTGAAAACCAGGTTCCAAACTAGTGTTTGTCTTTAATGGATGAGTTTAAAAAGGAAGGAATGAAAAATTCCAGAGCCAAGAGGCCAAGGACCATAAGACCACTGCTGATCACTGCTGCTAATCAACTCATCCCATCATACCAAATGCAAGTATTTCCCTTTTTGTTGATTAACCTTACATGTGTCATAATTGTACTTATTTCTGCCTTCCTCTCTTTTTTTGAAAGAATTTTTTAGTTTCTCTGACTGAAAGGTAGGGTAAATATTTCTGACATTATTTGCTCTTAACAGATAAGATTTCAGCAGTTTTCCTTTCTTATCACAGTAACCGTACATTAAGTGTCTACATTTGTACACTTTAGGTTGAAAGAGTAGGAGCTAGGGAAAACAGGTATAAATCAGAACTTTTCTGGGGAAACTGAGTTGCATGGTGCCTCTACTCAAATTGATATTCCTTGTGTCAGAGGGCAGGGGTAGGTCTCTTTATCCCTTGACATTTACTGGGTATTTCAAAGTATCAACTGAACTCTGAGCCACTCTTGTAATTTATGCCATAATAGTGTTATTTCCCACCTCTATTTGAGGCATTATGAATATGTTTTCCTATAAATCTTAGCTGTGTTTTTGTATGCCTTAAACTCATTCAAATGTTCTTTGCATTTTTAACTGCCATGGATACCTTTCCATATATACCTATAGAGTTTTACAATAGAGCTTTCCCTCCTTTCTGCATTAATTCTTTCCTTTTGAACAAGTATGTTCTTTCTATTGTTATTATACTCTTAAATTCTATTCTATCCCAGTTCTCCAGGGGTGTCTTGCCATCTTGAAATTTCCTAGTGTTCACAGGAAGAAAGCATGTAAAGGATATGAGTTATTGCTTCATCTTTTTAAAAAAAAATTATTTATATATAAATTTCACATTGTAATCCCAGGGATTCACCCCTCCCCCCATTCTCCACCCTTTCCCCCCTGCCCAAAGTTGTATGTTTCAGTTTGGTGCTTAACTTCTTTTGACTTTTCTTCATAACTTTTTCCCTATATCCCATATATTAGTGAAACCATTTGGTTTGTCTTTTTCTTTTTGACTTGTTTCTGCTAATATGAATTCTTCTAAATACATCCATGTTATCATAAGATCATCAACTTTGTCATTTTTAATTGATGAGTAATATTCTATTGTGTATATATGCCACATTTTTTTCATCCAGTCATCTGTTTTGGGGGCATTTAGGTTGCTTCCAAGTTCTTGCAATTATAAATAGTGCTGCAGTAAACATCCGAGCACAGGTGTCCCTTTGTACCCACATTGAGGTCTCTTTTGGGTAGATTCCCAAGAGAGCAATTGCTGGGTCAAATGGTAGTTCCATTTTCATTAATTTAAGGGTCCTCCGCACAGCTTTCCATGGTGGTTAGACCAGTTTACATTCCCACCAGCAGTGTAAGAGTGTTCCTTTCTTTCCACATCCTCACCAGCACTTGGTGCCCGTTCTTTGGATGTGGGCCATTCTTACTGGTGTAAGGTGGTATCTCATTGTGGTTTTGATTTGCATTTCCCTTATTGCTAGTGATGTTGAGCAATTTTTCATGTGCCTGTTGGCCATTTGTATTTCCTCTTTGGAGAAGTGTCTTTTTAGTTCTCCCCATTTTATGATTGGGCTTCTTGTTTTGCTTTTGTTTAGTTGTGTGAGTTCCTTGTGGATCTTCATTATTAAACCCTTATCACTCTTGTGGAGGGCATATTGGTTCTTCTTCATTCTTCTTCATTTCACAACTACTTCCCACTTATTCCACCATTCTAGGATATAGTCTAACATATGTTGCAAAGACCTGTTTTCCTCCTACCCTCTCTTCCCCACCACACAAAATTATCAAAGCTAAACTATGAATATTAACATTAACACAAATTCAAAACTTCTGATAAATTAGATATAGCAATATTAAAGTGCATATCATTTAAAACAAGAAAATAATCTGGGTTTTATTTTGAAGGGAAGAGTTAAAGAAAATGGTAAGTAAATAACTTGAAAATTACAAGTTACCAAAAATAAGGAAAAAAGTAAAGAAAAATCTTATACCGTTTTATTCTTTTCAAGCTTCAAATAATGAAATATATTATACAAATAAGCATACACAAAAGAGCATACAAATGTGTGTGTTCTAGATTTGTTCCTGGAAGGAATTCAATTTCCTTTTAAAATATTTTTTGAAGCACTTGAATTATGCTCGCCTGCTCTCAGAATATAGATATTCTTAGAAATAAGCTGTTGTGATTAGGTACAGGGAGAGGTACCCTAAACTATAAGAACAACAGAGTTTGAATTGGTGACTTTCCAAGTGATTGTTTTATTTATCAGTAGCTTAGTTTCTGGCAAAAAAATAAGGTTGCTTAACAAAATGTCTGTTGAATAAGTATTAAATAGCAACATTGCAAAGGACCATGACAAAGATAGTATTTGAAGCTCAGGTCCAACTAACATTTGTTCAATAGAGGAGAGTAACCTATAATATTCTTGACCAAGAAGTATAACCATTTTGATCCAGGCTCTTGTATTCTCTTTATTTCTAGTTCTGGTTACACTTGATCATATTTCTGGAGATAGGAACTCTGGACTGAGAGGGGAAAAAAAGAACAAGGAGAGAGCAATTTTAAAGAGATTCTTGATTTTCAAATTAATTTCATTTAATTTTTAAATTTCATGATAAGAATTATCATTTATATGGTACTTAAAATGTTCCAAGCTATAACTAAAAGTATACTTACATTTCTGTAAGTGCATTTGTGACCTTGTAACTTTATTATGGAATGGTGATGTGACATATGGGCCATGATTCAAAGTTTAAATCCCTAAAATGAAATGTAACTCACACTTTAGTAGAAAATTTTAGTTTTGAAGTAATCTTTCTGATATAGTATCTTTGGGGGAAAAATATATATATCTCCTTGAAAAGCAGAGGTTTATAGTCAAGATGGACACTTTGACTGTCACCATAGTACTATTTGCATGATGGATTCAAAGAAGTTGATTAATCTCTTAAATCTGTCAACTAGTTACATATTGCATAACCCTGTCAAACTCAGAGGTTAAATTCTCTCAGGAAGTAAATAGCACAGTCAGGTTTTTAGAGGAATTAGCTATTTAAAACATTAATTTAAACACCCTATACCCACTAACTGTCCATTTCAAGTATAAAATATTTCTGAATCCTTTATGCTATGATTCAACTTTCCTATTTTCTTTCATTTTTAGCAATCTTTTCCTTCCCATTGGTTTCATACCTTGTTTTTGAACATCTTTAATCTCAATATTCAAAAATTTAAAAGGAGGGCAAGAAAGTGTGTGAAGATTATGTGATATGGTGGGGGAAGTACAAGGGAAAAGAGATAAGCTTGGGGCCATGTAGTACTTTATTTACTTAAAAACACATGCACTTCAGTTCTTCCATAATACATTTGTAAGTTTGCAAGGTTTCATAGGTGGTTACCTATTTGTAAGAATGATGTTTCAATGTGAATAGTGAGGGCTGGAATGTAAGTGCTTAGCCTGAAAAATAAAAATAAAATCCAAAACTACAACAAAAAAGCTCTGTTCACATTTTTCTTTTCTTCTTCTTCTTCTTCTTTTTTTTTTTTTTTTTGGTATTAAAAACTAATCTTGCACTCTCCTCTTCCCTCTTTGCATGTTTGAGCTATATGGAAATAAAGACTGGAGAAAGGGTATAATGTAAAATAATGTTTTATACACATGGCATTCTTTTGGTGTTTGCAGATTTCTTCTTGTGTATATTGTACAGACACAAGGATACAGGAGAAAAGAGCATTATTTAATGTGGATTTCCCTTCATTTGCCTTTCCAAAACACAGAAAATCATGTGACTTAGCCACAGGCAGGCATTTTCTTAGCCTGTGAAAAATGTTTATCATGACCACTTAAAAGCCTTTTTTCCTGTTACAAATAGCATATTACTTGCCTGGAACCAAAAACAGACAAAAATTCGATCACTATACAACTTTAATGTTTTGATATATATTTACAACCCATTCGTGACTAAAAACAGACAAAAAAATCCAAGCAGTTGTCCTTTTTTAGGTAAGATAATTTATGTAAACAGTGAAGTAATAGGTTGGACTACAGAAACGCTGTAGAGAAGAGCTATAATGGCCGTGGGGTGATACCGGATATAAACTGATCTCTGTCCTGTTCTATGATGTGCAGGGAGGATTCCTTTCATGGAGAAAAGATTCCTTCCATGAAGGTGAGAGTTTCCTTTTCTGCAATAAGTTTGAGACCAATTACTACATGTTTGGAGGTCAGTCTATCTTCCAGATCGATTTGTGGCAGCTTCTCTCATTGAGGTGGGTAGTAGCAAAGGTTGTTAAAACCAGCTTGTCAAAAGCAAGGGGTGGGAGACGCCATTTGCAACGCCGGAAATGATTAAAATCTCTGGGTTGAGACCATTCCCAGTCAGCAAGGGCTTGCCAAGAGCAGAGTTCCTGCTACTTTGTCTCTGTTCCTGTGTCTACTTTGAAGAGCATAGAATGGATGTTTGTCTATCATTCTGTTGGCAGTAGGAGCTCTCCAGTTACTGGTAAGCAAAAGTGGGCAGTCAATCAGTGGCGTGGCAAGCACCGGGAAGTGCACTAATTTCAGAGGTCAGCGTCGGCCCAGCTCAATGGCCTAGTTCTCATCTGGCTGAGATACGAACCCTGCCGGCCTCCGTCCTCTTCCGCTGTCTCAGGTGCAGCGCGGATCCCTCCGCCGCAGCGATAGCTCCTGTTAGCACTGCAATCAGCTTTTCGGCTATACCCGGATGGAAGCGTAATGGCCGCCATCAGGGACTCGCAGGCAATGGGGACCACGACAGGTATTCCCTGTGAGCGGGGCCACCCAGACCTGTTTGGATGCCAGGACTTCTGAAGGGGCAGTCAGGGGGCAAAGGGCAAGTTTGTGGGGTGTCAGGACCTCCCGAACTGGCTGAGGGATCCGCCTCTTATGAGATGAAGCCTTTGTTAAATAGTCCCTACCATTGCGCTTCCGGCTAACTTGCCGCAAAGTTTTTCTAGAGAAGTCAGCCCTTTTGCCCGGAGTTCTTGCTGGCTGCTAGGGCTAATCTCTGCCTCTTATCCTGGCTTGCCTCTCGTCCGGGCTCTTTGAACTCTCCTCTCTCCCGCAACCTAGGAGCTGCAACAGGAGCGCGGCGACAGTGTGCCTCCGCGCGCCGTGGGGTTGCCGAACCCCGGAGGAAGGGGCGGATCCGGCGCGGTGTTTGGGACCGAGCGGGGCGCGGCGCTCGAAGCACCCACTCGCTGCGTTTCGGGGCTGGTTGGAGACGGCAAGAGCACCCCTCAGACCGCACCCCTTGAGCTGTAGGTTCGCAGGCGCACGGCAGCCCGACTCGACGGCGTCCCCATTGTGGGTCCAGATTATGGTTATTGGAGGTTTTTTCTTGCAGATAATGCTCAGTTCCCTGAGGTGGGGCGCGCGCTCCCACCTTCGGAGTTGGCTAAAGGCGCTCTTCCCTGCAGACCCCTAGCATATCCAGTGGCGATGGATCTCTTTGTAATTGGTTTTCTCACTTGTAGGGTCCATTTTGAGTCTGTTCTTAACATGGTGTCCTCATTGTCAAGTAGAGTCTCTTCCTAAATGGCTGTAGACTTTGAAAATGTGTAGAGCGAATGTATAAAAGATAAACTGTTAAAAGTCTTAAGTAGGCCAACAAAAGAGAATTGGTAGCTCTAAGCTTCTGAATATAAAAGTTAAGGTTTGGTTTTCGTTTTGGATTTAAATTTGGGGTGGCTAGCGTATGTGAGCTCTTTTAACATTCGTTGGATATGTTTGCATCAAAAGTAAAAAAATTCCTAGAAAAGTAAAGTAGGTCAGTGTTTGAGTACTTCATAAGAATGTTGAACTTTGTACCCTTGTCACAGTGATAAAACAGGAAGACACTCAACTACATCAGGGGAGGAATTGCATTAACTTGAAAGACTGTGTTAGGCCTACTTTACTAATAGTGTTGAGCTGATTTCTTTGTAGCAATGAATCTTACTTGATGTTCCATAAAGTTGGGATCCCTCAGGTTGAATAGAGAGAAACCGTTCATCTTGATTAAGTGAAATAACCTAACATTTTTCAGCTTAACTTTACATTAAATAGAAATGAAGTCATTGTCTATGCTTTTCTGAAAATCATGAAGGCATTGTATTACAATGGCATTAATATTTTCTGGGTGTTAGCACATAATGGTAAAGAGACATCATGTTGATTTTTGTTAAAATTCTCATTAGTGAAATGAACGTACATCTAAAATATGTTAATAGAGGAAGGTAGGGATATAATTGAAATATTTAACAACCTATTATGCACATTTACCTTTTTCCTTATTGCAGTAGAAGTAAGTGTACCAATTCAAACATTTTGTTTGTTTTTATGGTAGGGTAAAAGGACAGTGACCACAATGAATACCAGCTATGTGCATTGATAATATGTATAAAGTATTAACTACTTTTGATTTTTATCATGATTGCACCTCAGATTCTAACCTGTATACTCTAGTAATAGTAAACCATGATCTTAATTTTTATATTTTGACGCTATCTAGAGGAATTTTGGCATGAATCTAGTTTGATTTTAAAATATAATTTAAACAAATTCTTTAATATACTTTTTGTTTGTAATTGTTTTTATTGGAGTATTGTATGCTTTAGATCACTTCATACAGCTTTTAAAAAGAAACAGTTAAGGACTTCAGTGTTACTCATTTGGCTTTAGGTACTCTACTAAAAGCTAATGACAACTGTGAGGTGGAGAAAATATAATAAAGTTGAAATGTCTGTTATCTGATGTCAGGTAGGTAGGCTATGAGTATTTTAGTTCTTTGTTAGCTTCATATGATGAACAATATGTTAGACATCAGAAGAGTATGTTGATAGTCCTATAGTGGTCGAATTTATGGGTTGAATGGAGTCAAACCCAGATTCTAGTTCTAGTTTTGTGATGTTGGGCAGATTTTCCCGATCTTGTAAGAAATTAAGATGTGGAATTATATTGAGTAAAAGCTTCCAGCTAAACTTTGACTTTCATGATTTTTGTAAATTTATGGCTTAAGGGTAGAGGGGTATTTTTTTTTCCTTCTAAATCTGTGCACATAAGTTGAGTGTGACGTAAAATTGAATCAAGAGTGTCTTAACAGTTTTTAAAAATCTTCATTTCCAGGTATCATCTCTTTTGATCACTGTTCCTGACTGTGACTTTGCCCAAGCATTAAATTGTGTGCCTTTTGTTCCTTGAAGAAAGGAAGGTATGGTAAAGATTGAAGTACTGAAGTATATATGCTATTAAATAGTTAATGTTTTACTATTAGACAGAGTAAAATAGTTATGTATATGTAGGTTTTCATAAGTTTTATTTTGCTCTAAATAGAACACTTAGTACATGGGTTTTCATTTAATGTCAGCGAAAAAAGTTTTTGGTTTCATAGTTTTTTAACATTTCATTATATAAATTTAAACTATCACCTGTATGTAAAGGTAACATTAAGGACTTCTGGGTAATAAATGGTAGAACTAACATGCTTTGAAGCTATATAAATGGTCAGAAGAGTGCATTATTCTAGTAAGTGCAAGTAAATACACCTACAGAAAATTGTCTGGTGTATGCTTTTTTATATAATTAATGGCATCTGCATTTTGAGTCAGAAAAGGGAATTGGGAATCACTATAGAGTTATGATTAGTTTTCTGGAGACAATCATCTGAGTAGCTTGTGTTAACACAAGAGGAAAAAAGTCTGCCAGCATATCCATGCTTTTATGAGGAAAGTTTTGCCCTTGAAACACAGGTGTCTCTAGCTTTTTGTGTTGAATAGGTCCTGAAACACCATGTTATATAGTTCCCCTCACCAAAGGAATTAATATGTCCATAAATATAATCCTAAATTAGGAGTAGTATTATGTATGTAATTAGAAAAATAGCTGAAGACGATTATATACCTTAAATTATTATTTAAGTAATCATATCTTTAATTTCAGTAGCATCTTTTTTCACAAGGCCTGAATTTTTTGTTTTATCATAGTAATGTCTGAAAATAACGATGAGTGTAACAAAGCTAAATTAATGCCAGATTATCTTTTCTGTTGTCATTTACTTGAGCAACTTCTTTTATGTTTGACACTTTACAACTGAGATGCATATGGATATTATAAAGTAAATGCTGATGCTAAAAGTTAATTGGTTTTCCAAACATGTCAGGAAGAAGAAGAATGAACATTTCAAATACAATGAAGTTATAAGCAAGAGATTGTTGGGGGCTCTGGCTGGCAGACATCACAGACACAGATTGGTTGACATAGTGTCTCTTGATTTGGGAAACTATCCTTCCCTATTTTGAGTTCTTCATTGGTTCTCAGTCTTATAACCCAAGGCTAATCATCCCTTTGCAATAGTGAATGCCTGTTAAGTTGAGCAGAGCTGGTCAGAGTCCTTTGGAACTGAATTATGAAAGCTAGGAGAAAGGTGCTTCTTTTTCTCTAAATTTGTACCTCATCTGTAATGAGACAGTGAAGCTATATAAAAATGGGAAATGGTTGAAAAAGTGCCATTCTCAGTTTCAGAGACCATGGTATGTGGTCTGTAGTTTTCTTTGGAGTCTCTCAGTTACCCTGATGTCTTTCCCAGTCTCCAGGGCCAAAATTCTGTTTTTAATTAGTTTGACTTGGAATGACAGCAGAAAATGTTCTCATGACTATATTGCCCTTAGGAATTTAAGATTGTTTCTTCAAATTGATCATTTAAATTAAATTCCATTGCTACATTCACATCTAATATTTGCTTTTCCTCTATTATTTGCTCATTTATTCAGCATTCAACCATTCATACAACCTACAAACATTTATTGAATGTCTGCTATGTACAATTATATGCCTATATGTAGGTATCAAGGATTATCTGCACTAGGCTGAGTGAATGATAGACTCTGTAATACTCTTGTTTTTTTAATATGCTCAGTTTACATAGATCAACAAACATGTTGAGGCTAATCAGTCCTATGATTAGCATTTTAGGAATATGTAAGAATAAGAAGTTTTTCACCTTAAAGTGCATATACTTTAGTTTGGGAATACACATTAAACCTTATTGAAAAAACAGCAGCTAACTGAATGTACAGTTGTATAGTATGGATTTTGAGTCAGTTGTAGAAAGGAAATGAGTGAGGACTGACAAAGTCTAGGAAGACTTTTTGAATGGATTTTGACTTATAATTGGGTTTTTATAGGCACAAAGAATAATTGAAGAAAGAATGGAATTGAAAGTGATTAAGGGCTGATGGAGAAGAGATTGGTTTGGTTCAAACAACCTGTGTTTTCAGGGAATGAGAGATAGTGGGGAAATTTTTGGCTCTTTTGTATGTCCATGTATGAAGCACTTAGAAAGCCAAATAAAAATTTTTGTTATTTTTTTCTACTTAGGTGGAGATTTCTTTGAGTAAAATGATTATTTTTTTTTTTCAGTGAGATGCCATTTTTGTGATAAGATATAAAATATGTTATTGAATGGTATGCATTTATCTTTGTGGAAAAAAAATCTTGTTTATCTACCTTGAAGATTTTTTAAAATAGTAATTAACCTATAGTGCTGTTCTAAGGATGTAATTTTTTTTTCTTACCACTCCTTTTACAGAAATCCCTTAGTAACAGTTTCAAAACTGTACCTCTTCCCTAGAGATGCAACCAATTTAAAGCTAATGTACTAGTAGATTTAAAAATGTTTTAAAAGAGATGAGAAATGGAATTAATGTTTAATTGCTTGTAGAATATTCATTTTGAGCTCGGATGCTAGGAATGATGTGCAGGTTAATACTATGTCATTCTCTTTTTCAATGCTTTTGTTTCATAGGTCTTTGCTTACTTTTCTCACAGCTAATTATCTGACTCAACTCAGAGAGTTAACGGTTGGAGTATTCCATTGTATCACGGTTGGCAAACTTTGTGATAAATGGTTGAATAGTTTGTATTTAGGCTTTGTAGGTCACATAAATAGCTATTACTTTAACACTATAAAATAGCCAGAGACAATGTAAATGAATGAATGTGGATGAGTTCCAATGAAACAATTTACAAAAACAGGAGCAGGTTAGATGTGGTCCACCTTCTGTGACCGCAATTCAGTAACCTTTGTCTTAGGCTTAGTAAAACGTTTTATTCCACAGCTCTTCACAAAGCCACATCTACTCACTGGTCTTCATCTGGCTTAACAGAGTTGATCATCGCTTATTCTGGAAAAACATTTTTTATTTTGCTTTCAGGATACCACTCTCCTAATTCATTTTCAGTCCTACTGACTGGTTCTCTTTCCTAGATGTCATAGTATTGTGAGGCATAAATTTTGGGTTTCTGTCTTTGTTTACTTACCCTTTACTGATTTCATCCATTTCTATATACAGAATACACGCATATTTACACACACTGATGACTACAAATTTTATCTTGCTCTGCATGTTTGTATTTTTATCTGTAGTAACATTCAGCTTTATGGCTAAAACTGAATTGTTGATAGACCTTCCAAACTTAGTATTCCCACAGTCGTTTCTAGCTTATTAGTAAATAGTGACTCCGCTCTTTCAATTGCTGAAATCAGACTTTACAAAGTTACCCTTCATACTTTTCTTTCTCTCATCCATCAAATTTAGTCTTAGCAGATCCTACTCTATCTTTAAAATATATCTAGAGTCTGACCTTGCCTTGTTGTTTCCACCACTTTGCTATCATCTTTTACCTTGATAATTATGTCATCGCCAAACTGGCCTCCTTGCTTTCACTTTTATTCCCAAATACTGTTCTTAACAAAGCAACCATAGTGATCAACTCATGTTACTTCTCTGCCCCAAATAATCTAGTAACTTTTTTCTCGTTCATAGTAAAACCAGAATCCTTATATTTCCCCCCCGCTGACCTCTTTGACCTCTTCTCCTACTTCCCTCTGATGCTTCTTTTCTAGGCTTATTAACCTTTTTGTTATTTATTCGCCAGATATGTCAGACATATTTCACACCCAGAATCTTAGTACTATTTCTTTTTATTTTGTGATGTCTCCTTCAACTCCTTAAGATAGTCACTTCAGACACTTTAAAGTGAGGTGTCCCTAACTTTGTATTTAAAAACTGTAGCTTTCTTGTTTCTGCATAATTTTCTCCATAGTATTTGTTGTCTTTGTTTACTTAGTTTGTATATTATTTAAATAACAGTAGAATGTTAGTTTCAGGAAGGGAGGGATCTTTTTTTCAACTGATATATTCCCAATTCTTAGAAAATAAGTTTAGATGCAGATTAGGTGACAGCTACAAGCTCACAAGCCCAGCACTATGCTAGATGCTGTGTTACAGTAAAGAACATAACAGATGTGGTCTGTATGTTTATACAGCGTTTAGTCTAGGAGACAGAAAGCAAATTTGTAAACAGATAAAATATTGCCAGAGGGAAAAAGTGTTACAAAAAAGAAAAAGAGATAAAACAGAGAACATATTTTTCTTTTTTTGAGAAGAGCCCTGTTAATAGACTGGGAATAGCCTTTCTAAGGTGGTGGTGACATTTGAGCTGAGACCTAAGAGATAAGGAGATTCTTTCCATTTGAAGAAAGCAGGAGCTAGCAGGTGCCAAAACCTGAGATTGGAAAGAAAGAAAAAGGAGTCTTTAAGGAACTGAGGACTGTGTGTTAGCTTACTAGAATATATTTATAGATGGGGAACAGTGTGAGATGAAATTTAGAGAGAGGTCTGGGAGCAGATGTCACTGTTCCTGCTGGCCTTAGCAAAGAGATTAAATTTTAAGTACCTTGGGAAGCTGCTAAGAGGTTTTAAGCTTTTTAAGCAGAGGATTTTGGCTTGCTTTTTATTAAGATCACTTTTACTCTTGTATGGAGTCTGAATTCAGAAGAGGGTTGTGGCCAAGAAGGAAGCATGAGTGTCAGTTAGGCAGATTACCATATTAAACCAAATTAGAAGTAATGGTGAATAAGGTAATGATAATGGAAATGCATACAAGAGTTTAAGATATGTCTTATGGATACAGTTGACAAGATTTGCAGATGGATTCATTTGGGGTGTAAGGGAGAAAAGAGTCAAGAATGATTCCTTGTTTTCTGGCTTGAATAACTGGATGGATTGTGATGTTATTTACTAAGATGTGGAAGCCTGGGGAGTGAAACCAGCTTTTTACCCATTGAGATGTGTTTGTGTTTAAAGAAAAATTGCACAGTTTATATTCTTTTGGGATCTGAGGAAAAATGAATTACGTATGTGTTCATAAATATTCTCTTCATCAAGTAACAATAAATCTGATTCTCCCCCCACTCCTTATGTTCCAGAATATTAAGGAATATCTGCCTATTCTTCTAAATCACTCCTGTGCCAAAGGGATAAAAGAAAAGAACCAAGGGTGAAAATAATTTTTTCTCTTCATAATTCATTAGTTTTTATTCACTTTGAACAGGTTAGTTTCTTATTTTTTTCTCATAGTTTCTCCATATTAAAAATGTTGTTTCTGACTGTTTTAAAGCAAATTCCATTGCCACAAAAAAGTTTGCAATATGATAGTGTTTGCTACAAAGTGATTTAATGTGAAATCTCATTTGAATTGAGAATAAGAGAATAAACTGTTAGTGAATTCCAACCTTCTTGAGTTTTGTGAGAGATAAATATGAACTAGAACTTGTCTTTAAGAAGCTTACAAATGATCGTGGGAATAAAAAAAATGAGATGATCTAACTAAAAGTTTGTAATTAAGTGGTGTGCAGTAGGTATTCAGAGAAGACTAGTGTGTATTGCAGAATATTTCATAGTCTTACAGGAAGTAGAAATAAAAAAGTTTGACCTATTGAATTGAGGGAAAGAGAAAGATAGTTTAAGCTTCTATCTATCTACAAAGGTAGTTATTGGTGTTAAGTGTGGAAAACATGTTGAGTTTGTGTGTGTACAGGTGCAATGAACAGTCATAGTTTCAGAGTAAAATGAAGTAAAAGTCACCACAACCAGAAACTGCTCCTATATTTTAATTTTTTACTTTAGGTTTCTACATAATTGTATACCAGTATATAATAGACTACTTGAGTGGTATGTGGTGGTATGTGGCTCACGTATATATTAGCATTTTGAACTTTTATTTTTCTGGTCGTAATTACGTTTGTATAGTTTTTTCATAACTCTTTTCTGTTTTTTGACCACATTAGGCCACTAGACTACAGTGATTTGAAGAGAGCTAGCTTTTGCTCTATGTAGAAATTCCACAAAATTAATTTTTTTCACTTGTTTATAAAATGATAGGCAAACATTAAAAAATTTTGCCATGCATGGTGGTGCATGCCTTTAATTGCAGCCTAAGATGGTGGTGCATGCCTTTAATTGCAGCCTATGGAGCAAGGCTGAGACTAGGAATTGCTTGAGTCCGTGGGTTCAAGACCCGCCCGGGGCAACATAGTGAGACGTAGTCTCAAAAAATAGCTGGGTGTGGTGGCATGCTCCTGTAATCCCAGCTACCTGGGAAGCTGAAACTGGGATCATTTTGACTCCATGGATCATTTTGACTCAGTGGTACCCTCGGCAGCGTGAACTTGCGGTTCCCCAGGCAAAATAGCAAGACCTAGTCTCAAAAAAAAAAAAAGAAAAATTTAAATAATTTTTAAATAACTACAAAAAAACCTAAGCCAAAAATGTTCCAAGTCATAAAAACATACTGGTTATTCTGAGGGAATTCAATTTGGTTCTCTGTTGAAAATAAGAGTTTTCTTCTTTTTGTTTTTCGTTGTTTTTTTTAAAAATCCCTTTCAGGCAGAATCTTACATGTTTTTCTTTTTTTCTAATTTATTTTATTTTATTTTTAAGAGACTACGTCTCACTCTCTTACCCAGGGTTGTCTCAAACCTGTGAACTCAAGTGATCCCCAGCCTCAGCCTCCCAGGTAACTGGGATTACAGGTGCGCACCACTATGCCCTGCAAAATCTTTTTTTTTTTCCAGTATGCTTTTTCTTCTGAATGTCATTGTCGTTCTGTCTTCAGTTATATATTCATAATGGCTGTTTCATATTTAATTAGTTCTGTAGAATAAAATTCAGTAACTCAGGAAAGCAGTAGTTATGAGAAACTTACGTTTAATTATCCCTTTTCTTAACTGTGTAACAGGTTACAGGGCTATACACTAAGTCACAAATACAAATAGGGCCAAGCCAAAAATCAGAGTATTTTTAGATTAAGCAACTAAAATGTGCAGAATTTCTTTGATTTATGATGTTTTATTTTGATAATCCAGTAGTAAGTTGAAAATACATTTAATACGCCTAACCTGCTAAACGTCATAGCTTCGCCTAGCTTGCCTTAAATATGCTCAGAATGCTTTAGGCTACAAGTGGGCAAAGTCATCTAATACAGAGCCTATTAAAAAGAATATTGAGTATCTCATGTAGTTATTGAATACTGTACTAAAATGGAAAAACAAAATGACTGTGGGTTCTCACTACTACTATGTGTGGCTGAAGGTATTCTGAACCTGAAGAATATTTGAAGCATTTGAATTGTTGGATGATGGGATGCTGGATAGTGACACACTATCAGTTTTTTCTCTCTTCTGGCTGGACTTGAGAATAGCTGGTAGGAAGTTGTTTGCTTTGTGGTTGTGTGGCTCTCTGGAAGCTGTGATTCTCAGCTACTGCCTTGCATTGCTAGAGTACCTATGTACTACATACTGCTAACCCAGGAAAAGGTCAAAGTTCAGAATTCCAAGTACCATTTCTACTGAGTGCTATTTGCTTATACATAATTGTAAGTTAGACCGTTGTAAGTCATGAGTGACATACAGATTTTTCCTTTCTATATCATTTCTCTAAAGATAAAGATTGTATAATATCTTTGCTTTTCAATCTCTTGTGGAAAGCAGACAGAATGCTCCAAGAATGGTACTTTTTGATTCACTATTATTACTATTATTATTATATTATTACTATTTGATTCACTTATTCACTTCCTTATCCTTGGTATTTTAATTTTTAGAAATCATCTTGAAAAAACTTTGCCACTTACCTTCTGGGTCCTAACCTATGCCAGTAATGCCAATTCTGTTACGTCATTTTTAATTTGGATGATCGCTTAGTCCTCTAATTTTCTTACTTACGTGGTTTTTTTTTTGGTTTGTTTTTTAATTCTTCTGTATTCCTTAAGATCTAGAAAATCTGTCCAGGCATAGTGGTACGCACCTGTAATCCAAGCGCTGGGAGGCAAGAATTCAGGGATTGCTTGAGAGTTCGCAGATTCGAGACTACCCTGGGCAACATAGTGAGACCTAGTGTCCAAAAAAAAAAAAAATCTTAGAAAATCTGTTAATATTTCTTAAATATCACTTGTATAACCTCTCAAATATTACTTATATTACTTGTATACAAATATTACTTGTGAGGTGAACGTGATAACCACTACACTATGGAAACTGACCAAATAGTACTTGTGTAATTGGTGATCTAACAATCACTGCCCATTATGCATTCTCTTTTCAGTCTAGATTGTGCTAAGCTAAGGGAAAAAAAATCCCGTTCTTTTAATGTTTCTTTATTCTGTTTTCCTGGTCTAAACAGACTTTGCTACCTTTTTTTACATATTTAAGTCTCACTGCTCTTTTCTTTTTTTTAAATTTTTTTTAATTATAAAATTTATTCTGGTTGACAATTTAGGCCATAGACATGTTCATGAAAATTCCATAAAAGGGATAAGTATGTGGGGGGGTGGAGATGGGAGGGAGTGTTCAGGGAGGGAAGGTGGTAGGTGGTCCCCAGGGAATACAAACATGTGAAATACATATAAAAAAAATAAAGAAAAAAAGGAATCAGTATAATTTCTACACTGGGGAGAAACAGCTCTCCTGCCTGCCTGGCACTAAGCAGGTGGCTCCCTTTTTCTTTCTCCATTCCCTAATAACCCTGTCCTTTTTTTTTTTTAATTTAACATTTTTAAAAATTTGCATATATATGTATATTTATATTACTTTATTCCGTTATTGTGTACCCTGGGGCTTTCCCACTTCACTAACACTTGTTAACCATCCTGATCTTTTGTCCTCTTCACCTCCCTTGCCTTCTTCCCTCTTCTCTCTCGCTTCATTGTTCAGTCCCATTGGTTGTTTTCATTCTTATTTGTTTTTCCCTATATCCATCATTTAAGTGAGATCGTCCTGTACTTCTTTTTCTTTTTGACTTATTTCTGCTAATATAAGTCTTTCTAGTTCCATATGCTGCAAATTACATGTGTTTGTCCTCCTTGATTGATGCGTTGTGTTCCATCGTGTATATGTACCACAAGCCAATCTAAGTCTCACTGCTCTTTAAAGGAGTATCACAAAACCCACTTTTCTGTGAAGTAAATACAGTCAACATTGATTTGTCAATTTAATGTCTTTAGTAAAAGCCTTTGGTTACAAGTAATAGAACTAGCTTAAGTTATTTTAAGCTGAAAAAGGGTTATAGCATTCCTGGAGTTCTAGAATTAAAGGACAGAAATATATAGATAGAACTTGAAGGAATATGCTAGTGACAGTTCTCTCTTGACTTCAGTTAGGTTACACAAGAGTGCTGGGTGATTGATTCTCTTTTGGTTGTTTGGGTTTGTTTGTTTTTTTTTTTTTTTTCCCTGCTATTCCATGCTGTGATTCCTTTAAAAAAAAAAAAAAGAGCAATTAACCTGTTAATAGTTTGGAGGATATCTTTCTATAGATCAGTTTATGCTTATACAAGCATGTAGGACATGTCCTCTAACATAGATGTCAGGTTCTCTCCCCTAATTAAAAAATGTATTGCACATCTTAATCTATAACTTCCTTAAAAACTGAAAAGGTTAACACTATCTTTCTAAATCAATACACATTCCTTTTTCTTTATGTTTTCCTATAGCTGTTCCATAAATTTCTTAAATTTTCCTGCTTATAAACATTTAAGTGATATTTATGTTGTGCTTTTATTTCTGTAGGGTAGATTGTTAAAGGTGAGGTTTATGGGGTTTTACTTAGAAGGTATGAAGGAGCCAGGCATGGTGGCGCATGCTTTTTAATCCCAGGCTTGGGAGGCTGAGGCTAGGGATTGCTTGAGTAGGTGGGTTTGAGACTACCCCTGGCAACATAGCAAGACCTAGTCCAAAAAAATAGCCAGATATGGAGGCACGCACCTGTAATCCCAGCCTTGGGAGGCTGAAGCTAGGGATCACTTGAGTCCACGGAATCAGAACTACCCCGGGCAACATAGCAAGATCTAGTCTCTTTTTAAAAAAAAAAAAAGTGTTTAGGAAATTAATTATAGTCAAGGAAGACATACCTTGCCAAAAGTTACTTAAACAACAGAAAACCCAGAAAGCTCAGAAACCATAAAAGAACTTGTAAAAGTTGTAAGACCTAAAATCTAAAGAGGAACCAGGCCCATATGGTACATATGGTGCAGTTTGTGTAATTTCAAGGAGGGGACAAACCTCATATTTATGAAACTAATCCAGAGCATATGAGATAGTGGAAAGTACACCACTTCATTTTACAAATTTTTCATAATATTAATACCAAAAACTGTTATAAAGTAGCATCAGGAAAGAAAATTTTAAGTAATTTGTCACATCAGATCTAACACTTTAAGAATATGCTTTACAATTTAAAATACAGCCTGACATTATTTGCTATTCATTTCTTTGTATAGTATATAGAAAAAGATAGCCGAATTTCTATTGATTTCATACATTTTTTTCAGTTTTTCTTTTAACAGTGTACCAAGATCAGGAAGGATATTATTGGTTGAATACCACTTACTTTTGATACAAACATTCATCTTTTTATTTATATAACAATTTTGTATACTTCACTGCCATTCTCGTGATACCAACTCCCTTGATTATTTTTTAAGTGCCCTCACAACTCATAAGCTAATGACTTAGTAAACAAAAAAAAATCACTTCTTTCTAGTATCTAGTATTAATTTAATATGAGCATTGTGTTATAGATGTAAGCTATGATAAAATATATAATGTAGATTTTATAACATTATTTTAACTTGTTTATAGTAAATATAAATATATTGTAGACTTTTTGTAAAAGTTGTGTTATCTCTTAATCCATTACTAGTATATCAGAGTGCCTCTATTACTATCAAAATGAATTTTCAAAAATGAAGGCTTATGGATCAGGTCTGAATTTTTGTTGGATTTAACAGATATAAACTTTGTAAAATTGCTGTAACAGTTTCTAATACATAATTTCTATAAACATCTTGTCAGGAATTGGTGACAAATGGTTCATGGACCATCTGCAGACCATATTTTTAGTAGCACTGTTTTTCGCCTAGAGGCAAAAGGGAACCCTGGGTGGGGTTTGTGTCACAATATATACGGTTATTTAGTCCACTTGGTTTGATATGATATGGTGCCTACTCTGAAATGTGTCAGGTATCCCGTGTCAGATTCTTCTGTATTTCTACAGAGACTGAACCTCCACATCTACGCTGTTGGGTGGAATAGCAGTTACATAGTACTAAGGTGATGGGAAGGGAATTTTGGTATCTAACCAAAACTCAGGCTAGCTTACTCCAAATATCTTAGCTTTCTCCTCTCTCCTCCCCAATATCTGTACCGTTTGAAGGTACAGAATATATAGTGGGTTAGTTCTTAACTTTCTCCACTGAGATTAAGTTTTCTTGCATCTGCAAGGTCATTTGCTGCTTGTTGATCTATTTTCTAGCTTCTACAAATTTGTTTCTATTGTCACCTTTTTCCTATTTTGCATTTATTTATATATTTATCATGTGTTCAATGTTCTTCTTTCGAGTCTTTTCAGTTTAACTGTATTAACAATATTTACATTAATTTATGTAGTAGACTATATTATTGATATGTTTTTTGTATCACATTTCCTTTTTTCATTTTTTTTACTGATTGAAATTTGATTCTGCTTAAGTTTTACTTAGATTTTTTTCCCCGAAAAAGTATATATGTAATACATATATTCTCTGACCCCTTGCATATCTAAAATTACATTTCTTCACTCATGAGTTTTCCTGGGTATAGAATTAATTCTTGGCTTCTTTTCACTCAAAGCTCTGTAGATATTATTTCATTGCCCTCTTTATTTAAAATTGTGAATCCAATATCTGATTAATATGGGTATATGATTAATATTGGTGTTGCTGATGAATAGTTGATCTACCTTTTTAGTGTAACTCCACTTTTAGGTAATATTTCATTTTTATCTTTTAAATGTAAGCATTTTACTAGGTTAAATAGTAGATACTGGGTTTTTATATTCTCCTCCCACTAATATTGCCTGGCATTTGGTATATTAGTATATTTTTTATTTTTTCCATATATTGTCTCAGATCTTAACTGAAATTAGTCAGTTACTTGATTTCTTAAAAGCTTTTTGCTTTTCACTTTTTCCTACACTAACTTATTATAGTTAGTTGTTACAGTTACTGTTTTTCACTGCTGGATGGGAGAGAGGTAAAAAAATTTTATTTTCCCCCTTTTATGCTGCTGCTTTCTTTTTTTCTTTTCTTTTTTCTTCTTTTTTTTTTTTTTTTTTTTTTTTTTTTTTTTTTTTTTTTTTTTTTTTTTTTTTTTTTTTTTTTTTTTTTTTGAGACTAGGTCTTGCTATTTTTTGCTTGTGGAACCGCAGGCTCTCGTTGCCTGGGGTACCACAGATTCAAGCAATCCCCAGCCTCAGCTTCGCAGGTAGCTGGGATGACAGGCACGCGCCACCACATCCAGATATTTTTTTTGGAACTAGGTCTCGCTACGGGCCCCAGGCGGGACTCGAACTGCAATCCCTAGCCCCGGCCGCTTCATAGGCTGAAGCTTACAAGCACGAGCCACTGTGCCCGGCCTATATGCTGCTGCTTTCAAAGGGATGTTTCTACTTCTTCTGGTCATATTGTTAATTGAGATGA
>PVHY01005832.1:0-79510 GCA_004024945.1 Uropsilus gracilis | reverse complement strand
AATAGCTTTCTGGAGGAAAAAAATTAAACAAATTGATTTGAATTGGCATATCAGAATGAAGCAAGTACACACACTTAGCAAATTTAGAAAACTGCAAAAGCTGTTGGCATGTTTATGAAAATATAAAGAGAGACATTGTTTTGGTAGGAACACTTTTATTAGCCAGAAACTGGGCCCCATTTGCATGATAGATATTTTGTGTTTGAGTGAGATAAACATGTCTTATCCCTCCTGTCAGTCTGTCTGCAATAAAGGAAAATAGGAGGGCTTTGAAAAGGGGGTATTGGGTGGGGGTGGTGGGATCTTCACCTACTCCACCTAAGAGATTGATATCAAATCCTGATTCAGGCAAGGGTACCTGCCAAGTGCAGTGAGCACTTGATTCTGTAATTCTCCAAGTAGAAGCTGTGTCTGAATTTACATTTGTTGAGTAAGTGAGGGAACAGAGGGGCAGGTCCAGACATCTGGATTGCAAAGTTGGTGCTTGAAAGTGTCACATTCCTGTTGGTGTCATTACTCCAGCTTTTCCTTTCATCCTATAGAAACTTTCATGAGTTTTTAGATTTTTAACCTGAAGTCAAATTTCCGGATTCTAATAGAGGCTAAGAATAGGGATGTAGGTTCAATTCTTATGACCATCATTTATTAATGTTGCTTAGAATTTTTGAACCTCAATTTCTCCATCTTTAACATGGGGGTATTTTTACTGATCTCATTGGTTTCCTGTCTGTTGTGCATTTCTGCTGCCTTGAAAAGGTGTCAGCCATTCTAGGTATGGTTGGGATTGTTGTCATCACCAGCCTCAGCAGCAGCATCTAAACACCCTCATGAAGAAGTCTCAGTTTTCTCCGTGGATAGTTGAGCAGCCTTGGCAGTTTGGGTGGCCAGATGGGGTCTGCTAAGACGACAGCTGTTCATGTCTGGAGGGGAACAACTGTGACCAGACAAAGTTAGTTCCCAGAGTCAGGAATGAGGGGTTTTGTTTTTGAGCAAAGGCTTGGGTGGATTCCTTACCTAGCTCAAATTCTCAAATTCCTGTGACTGGTTGAGTTAGCCCAGATGGCAACTTTCATTTGATCCTTTGACTCTGGGTCTTTCACCAAAATCGTGCGTGGGCATGTGTATTTACCTATTTTTATGTATATGTCTCCATGGGTACACAGGCTCCTATACTTGTGTGTGCACAGCTATGTTTGTGTATGCATTCTTGCACAGGTGCAAACTTTGTGTGTATTTCACATGTACCTATGTGTAGGCAAGTGGCACCTCATTTTCCGTGTGATGTGCAGAGAGCATGAACAGAGAGAACAAAGGAGTCCCCTACTTGAGTCCAGGGAGCATTTCATGCATTTAGGCAATCTGGGCCCTCCCAGTGTGTATCACCACCCTCCACACAGACCAGCAGGGTCCCCTCTCTACTAAATGCCTCATTTCCCTAAGTGTCTTCCTTGTCCTGGGCTCTCCATGGACCTTGGTGCCCACCTAGCTAATCCCTTACTAGATTTTTCCTCATAACCTTTCCCATGGAGGCAAGGATATTTCTTCTATTCATGATTTCCAAGAGTTTGCCTTTTCCTCCAAAGTCCAGATTAAGTTCTCTCTCCGTATGGAGCATTTCTGATTTCCCCTTTACCCTTCGTGCCGTCACTGTTGGCATACACACCCAGCACTTCATTGTGGACAGGACCACACTGGCTGGCACTGTGTCATGGGTACAACTTTTATCTTCCAGCAGAGTTGAAATGAAAGCTTCACATCTCCGCTTTCCCCAGCATGAGGCACATGCTGATTGGCCGGTTGAAGGGTGGGTTCCTGATGGCTTTGGATTTCCTATGTTTACTTCTGGGCAAAGTCACATGACTTTAAAAATTGATTGCTTGAACCTGGAGATACCTGTAGTATTTCCAGCATGCTATATGTTGTTTAAAGCTTGGGCCCCTGCTCCCACCACCCAATTTTTGATTATAAACTAAGCAAGGACAGCACATCTGTGTCTAAGGAAGTCACTGTCTGGAGTTGGCTTGTTTAAATTAAGCATCTGATGTTCTTTTCTGAAGTGACGTTGCATTATAACATTATATAAGTTTCAGGTGTTCATCTTAAGAGTCAACATATGTATATACTAAATTAGGTTCATCACTCAAAGTCTAATTCTGTCCTTCAACATATTTGTTCTTTTTATACTGGTTTTCTCCTCCTTCTCCTCTGTTCATCTGTTAATTGCTAATTGCCCTTATAGTCCAAAAGTTTATTTTTTTATTTTATTTAGTTTATCTGTTTGTTTTCTCTGTATATTGCAAGCAGGTGAAATCATTTAGTGTTTGTCTTTGTCTGGCTGTTTTCACTAAGCATAATTCCCTCCAGGTTCATCCATGTTATTATAAGTGGCAGGATTTCATCTTTATTTTCATAGCTAAATAGTATTCCATTGTGTATATACCACCTCTTATTCCATTTATCAGTCAGTGGAGACTCAGGCTGTTTCGTTGTTGACAGTTGTAAGCAGGCACCATCAACACAGGGTATGTATCTCTCCAAATGAGTGTTTTTGTGTTTTTTGAGTATATGCCCAGAAATGGGATAACTGGATTTCATGGAACTTATATTTTATGACTATTATCCAAAAGATAAGTAGGAAAAAATATTAGAATATTAGAGAGAGTGTGGCGAGAAGGGAACCCTCACACACTGTATGTGAGAATGTAAATTGGTGTGACCATAATGGAAAGATTGTAGGTAACTCAAAAATCAGGTATCTGATTTTTATACTTTATGAGCTTTTCTAACCACGAACGGCTCACATTCAATGTCAAGAGCCTTAGATCAGGTTTCAAAGCTTGAAGGAACAGAGCCAAAGTGTAACTAAAATCCAGGATACCTTTTTCCAGAGGCCCTGCCAGAGGACAGGTGACTGTTAAGTAGTTTTAGTAGTTTCAGAAATGAAGTAAGTGCCATGAATTTGTAAACAAAATGAAGTAGAGAGTGAGATGTTATGTACTGTGAGTAGGGTGGATCTTCTATCTGCATAATTCAGCTTTCTGGAATTTAAATTGAACACTAGAAACAGTCTAAGCATTTGAGCCTTGACCAATCTCTGTATACTCTTGTCACTCTGTATAATATATTTCAATGAGTTAAAAATGATTTAGCAAAGTAATTCACCTTTAACTAGCCCCCATTTTTTAACTTTCTGGAAATAGTGACCATCAACCAGAAAAAAATCAATACAAACACATTTTTTAATTTAAAGAAGTCACTGCTATAGTGTATTAAATCGGGTGATGGATTCAACCTATTTTCCAACATTTTTTAAAATGTGCAAAGTGTTTACAAAAGAATGTAGAATAACACTCAAATTTATATTTTTCATCAGTTTGTGGCTATCTAGACGGGAAGGGGTGTAATTCAGAAATTGTAGGTCTCCTATTTTCTTTCTTTCTTTCTTTCTTTTTTTTTTTGTGACTAGGTCTTGCTATTTTTGCCTGTGGAATCGCAGGCTCTTGTTGCCCGGGGTACCACAGACCCAAGCAATCCCCAGCCTCAGCTTCCCAGGTAGCTGGGATGACAGGTACGCGCCACCATGCCCAGCTATTTTTTTGGAACTAGGTCTCACTACGGGCCCCAGGCGGGACTCAAACTGTGATCTCTAGCCCCGGCCACTTAATAGGCTGAAGCTTACAAGCACGAGCCACCATGCCCAGCAGGTCTCCTATTTTCTGTTGGTGTCCTGAAGCAAGAATGTTTCAGATAAAGTCAATGTTTCTACTTCAGCTGATTTTGGAGGGGAACACCCATTTCTTTCATCTTTCTGGGATGTGTCAGTATGATGTTGTAGAAGAGTAAATTCACATATATTTTTAAAGAGGTTGGTATTGTTGCATTGCCTACATTTTAGCACTTAAAACATGTATTGCTATTTGTATTCATATGTGTAAAAGGAAACTAAGGTAGGCATTAATTTCTTGGCTAACTCTCATTATGGGAACATGGTGCCTGAGGGGAAACCACAACCTTTCTGTGGCTTGTTCCAATACCAGCATCTTCCACATCAACAACCTGCACCATGGACCTCCATTTTCACAGGACCATGACAGGGTACTGCAAAATCTGAATCATCAGAGAAAGACTTGAGGGTCTTCATTTGAATCTACTTCTTGGAGGTTTGCAGTAGACATTTTAGAGAGAGCTACAAGACGAAGAGCAAAAATTCAAAATGGATCTGATTAACCTTTTGATAATGAGAAGATAAAATTGAGCATATGCACTCATTCCCTAAAATCTGTGGTTTCTTGAGACTGTATGCTATCCTAGGGCTGGAGGTGAGGGTCTTTATGTTTATTGAGTCCTTTCTTGGAGTCCTCAGTCATAGGATTCACTTAGATAAACCTGTAGGAATCTTTGTGGAGCAAAACTGTACATCTTTGCTGTTTTTTAAATATCATTTTCATTTTAGTGCTTAGTTCATTCAATAAGATCTGAGTACCTACTATGTAAGAGGTCCTGTTCTAAGAGCTGGGGATTCAGATGTGGACAGATGAATACAATCTATGTCCCCATGTGGTTTATGCATGGGGAAAATGCATAGTCAACCAGCAAGTATATAATAAGCCTCAGCACCAAGTAGGTCATTGAATCACATCGTATGCCCAATGATGGTGGTGCAATGAAAGACAGCAGAGCAGGGAAGGGAAAGGTATAGTGGTTGGAGTCAGGGATGGCAGTGATAGCGACAGCAGATCTAAAAGAGGTACTGGAACGATCCTCATGGGTATTAGGGGGAAGAATGTTCCAGTTGGATGAATAGTAAGTTCTGGGGCTTTGAGATGGGGGCGTGGAGTATGCCTCATCTTCATCTGCTCAAGGAACACCAAAATGTGGGTGATCTCAGAAGCCGCACTGAGTCCCTATAGGTAAGTGGCAATGGAGGAAACTAGACCCTGGAGGGTCTTGCCTGTGTTAAAGGGATTTGGGCTTTTCTTCTGAGATGTGGTGCCAGCTGAGGTTTAACAAATCCAGATAAAGAACTTACTACATGCCTGCTTTAAAAACAAAGCAAAAAAAAAAAAAAAAGGCTACATTGAAACTCCAGCATCTCTAATCTAATCTCTGTAATATATTTGTGTAACTAATATCTTTAGTCATTATCAGTGACCAAAACCAGAAATTGAACTGTGTGGTGCTGAAGAGGTTTAGAGCTCTGTTTTAAATCATTAGCTTTATTGAAGGGTCTTCGGAATAACAGGGCATGCAGATAATAACCACATTAAGATGTGACTTTCTTGTTCTAGTTCTCTGGCCAATAACCACATAAAAGCACTCCCACGGGATGTCTTCAGTGATTTAGATTCCCTGATTGAACTGTAAGTAATGAAAATTAAGTGTATGTGTGCTTATCATTGTGTCCCAGTTAATTGTGTCTTTATTGCCCCCCCCCTTTTTTTAGGTTGTAGCTAAATATCTATGACAAAGTGAAATAAGGTTTCAGAATCTGTATTTTCTTGGAATTTGCCACTTAGAAATATACTTAGAGCATGAAGCATACAGCACTCATGCTACTAAGGATTAGTATCATCTGCTTTGCCCTCTCATGTTTCTTCTTATTGGATGTAGTTTAACGAAATTCTCAAGTTCAGTGGTGTTTGTGAAAGCTGCCTTCTGCAATGACCTGGTTTTGCTCTGAGAACCTGTGTTGGGGGCATCCTCCAGGCATCCCTCCCCTAGTAGCAGTAAGACTTAGTGACAGTTCAAGAGGGTTAGGAGAGATGGTGATGTGTCATCTTTGGGAAATCTGTAGGTCACACACATACTTGATATGGATAATGAAATTCATGAAATAAAGCTGGTGATCCATACAAGAAGCAGAATGCATGAAAAATAAATATATGAAATATATGAAATATGAATATTTTGAAAAATTCCACTGGGGGTTATTAAATATATCAGGATACTAATAAAGTTAGTTTCATTTTATTGTTGAGACAATTCAGACATGTTTCTCTGTGTATATGTTTTCTTTTCAGAGATTTAAGGGGCAATAAATTTGAATGTGACTGCAAAGCCAAGTGGCTGTATCTGTGGTTGAAGATGACAAATTCCACTGTCTCAGATGTGCTCTGTATTGGGCCACCAGAATATCAGGAAAAGAAGCTCAATGATGTGATCAGCTTTGACTATGAATGTACAACGACAGGTATTCAACAAGCTTCGTTCCCCAAGACAGATATTACAATAATGAATTTGTTTTTTCTTTTGGACTGTCAACAGGAAGTGGGAAAACATGAGTATAAAAGTTTTCTTTCAAAATTATCATAGAGCAGATGTAAGCATTCTACAAGAACTGAGTTGATGTGGTAAGAAAAATAGCTCAAACTTTTCTTTATTGTATTGTTTTTTTATTGTGATATCGTAGCTTTCCAACACTATATATGATTTAGGAGGATAGCTTCACACCTCTTCAAATATATGTTATCACACCCACCCCAAGAGTTCATAGATCTCCACAGTATACCGGTCCCCTTCTTGCCTTGCTCCCCACTTCCCCACACTTCCCCTTTGGTAACCTCATTTATACAGCCAGAGCTCTAGGATTTACTTCAGTTTCATTTTGATGGTTCCTTTGTTTTGTTTCTCTATCTTGCAATAACTCATAAGTTCGAAGGATTTTTGTTCAGTTCATCGACTTTAATTTTGATTCCTTTTCTTGACAAAGTACAAATTTCTCTGGATTTATTTTTTTAAGTCAAAGTGTACACAAGTGGGCTGAGTGAGAGCATACATCCCACCATGCTGTGCAGTGAATGCTGGAGAGCATTCCGGAGACTTAGATCGCCTTCCTTGCCTTGCCATTGTTGTTCAGACAAGGAGTGAATGATAGGAAGTTTACTGGCCATGTGACAGGCGGGTAGTCTATCCCTACACCCTTCAGAGCCTGGCCAACTCAGGTTGTCCTTCTGTTTTGTCTCCTTTATTTCTGATCTTTCATTTCCCTTTTCTTAAACAAACTTGCCTCTATCACTAAAACATAAAAATAAAAAAAAACTGAAAATGTGACTAGTAAAGGTACAAATTGCCTTTGTAGCTTTGTGTATTTTGTTTTGTTTTGTTTTGTTTTGTTTTGAGACTAGGTCTCTCTATTTTTGCCCGTGGAACCTCAGGCTCTCGTTGCTCGGGGTACCACAGACTCAAGCAATCCCCAGCCTCAGCTTCCCAGGTAGCTGGGATTACAGGCATGCACCACCATGCCCAGCTATTTTTTTGGAACTAGATCTCGCTAAGGGCCCCAGGCAGGACTCGAACCGCAATCCTTAGCCCCAGCCACAAGCTTACAGGCACAAGCCACCATGCCCAGCCTGCTTTTATAGCTTTGTGTTGAGTTAACTAGCAAGTTATACGCAATGGTTAAGTACACATTTAAGTGAACTAGTTGTCAAAGAGAAAAACTCACATTGAGGAAAAATATAAAGGTTTCATTTTGCCTCCTAGAACCTACCTCCAGGTTTCGGTTTATATATTTTTCAGAATATAAAATGAAACATAAATACTCCCTGCCTTAACCATCATATACTGTAGAGGAGCAGGTGAACGTCTCCCTACGAAAGGTTTCATGGAATTTGTAGAGTGTCCAAAGCCACATTTTATAGCAGTGAGGATCAATCCATACTCTCAAACCTGTTTACCAGACTTATAAAAATAAACATTTAGACTGAGAGTTGATGTCTACAAAGCCTGAAGTCATATCTGTAGTAGCCGCAGGGATAAGAACTCAGAGAATAGTTACAGAAACAGAAAAGTCAAAAAAACCTACCAAGAACAAAATATCATATATTTGTCAGACCTACTGCTGCCATCCAAACAGATTAACAAAAGCTCACAAAGTGAAATGATTTCTCGGTATCTTTGTAAATAAGGGACTCTACAAATCCCATTCTTTTCTGATACTAACTTGAAATCTTATAGAAATGCCCTTATCTTTCATTGTTGAATGGAACTTATTCGCCTGTGTAATTGGCAGGTGCCCTTTCACCAGCCAAGGCCACCAGGAGTTATTTATTGTATGGTGGGTCCTGTAATAAACCAGAGGTCATAATCAATGGCATTTATACCAGACGGTGGCATTCAAGGCCAGCTGGCATGAAATGCCCAACCAGAGCTTGGCTAGGACTCTTTTCTTCCTCTTTTCCAGAGTTTCTAGAGTTCTAGAAACTGCAGGGTGAGGTAAGTGGCTTCGCTATTCACACCTGGTGTGTGGAGAATATTGCTGATCTTTGAGAGAAGGGATATGGGCTGTAGAGGACCTTCAGAACTGGGAATAGATTATATGGAAAAGTGTGACCTCTGACCTTAGAACTTTGGAGATGCTTGTGGAAATGATCTGGGTATGTATATATATATATAATATAAGAGGTATTCATCCATAACATATAAGCTACATAAATATATACACACATATATAGCATATATGTGTCTTTGCACAGTCTTTCTACTAAGATTTAGAATATCAGCTCTCCTCCCTGGAAACAGGGAGGTGATCATTCTCTCTTTGCTTTTGTCTAAGCCCTTTAAGAACCATGAATGACTTAGTTTGCGCTCATGATTTCTCTTTTCATGAAAAAAATGACGCAACCAAGTTGACCCCATGCCCCCTTGTCAGGACTAGGTCAATAAATTGGGAGCTTCAGGGGGCTCCTGTCTTCTCAGATCAAGCCTTGTGCCCTGGTGCTTTATAAAAGGTGGGGAGGAACTAAGCGAGGATGGCTGGCAGGTGGAAAGCCCAGTCCCAGAGGCCCGGCACTGTTATCACATCCTCACTAAAGAATGGGGAAGAAGCATGTTTTTTGAGTGTATTGCTTTCCTCTTAGCTCAGGTCATCGGAAAAGTAGAGAGTCAGGAGCTGTCTCACCCTGTTCTTCCCAGGGAAAGAAGGTACTGGTGCCATTCTGTTCCTGGCACAGAGGTGTAATTAACACCACCGAGCCACACTGGGCTATTGCAGCTCTCTAGATTAATCACAGTCCTTCCATAGCCCTCTGCTTCAAGTCTATTTTTAACCACCTCAGAAATCCCTGTTACCTACTCATGATTCCTCGTGTTAGGTGGATAATTCACTAAATTCCTTGGAGGGAGTGAAGTTTGCATCCTAATTGTCCTGTTAGCTTCCCTATTTCAGGGCTGATGAAAATGCAAAGAGAAATAATGCATTAATGTGCAGTTTCTCTCCCAATAGGACCGGCATCATGTATAATTTATTTTCTGCAAGTGCTATAAATAGGTATGTAAAAATCTGTTGATTCCAGTGGGAGCAAGGCCTAAATTGCAAGAGTCCCACTGACATCATGAACTTAATCCAATGTGAATGGAAGTAGCTGCGCTTTATGCGGAGAAAGCCATTAATACTTTAACACCAGTAAATTGATGTCATAGCGATATGTGTATTTTTCGAGATCTTTTCTGAAGCGGATGTGCTTTTAACGTTTGAGAAAGATAAATTAAGAAGGGAGAAGATATTTAAATTTCTGAATTCCCTCCTCCCAGACATGCAAACATCAATCAGTTTATCTCATTCTTTTCTATTCCTCCTTCTTCTCTTCCTCTCTGAGGGGGAGGGAGGAGTTGGAGAGTGGGCAGATGATATTCCTACTAAGAATTAGAGTGCTCTTTCTGGTGCCTCCAGCTATGCTCACTCCCAGCCCTCTGCTTCCCCCTGTTCCTCAGCTGTTCTTCCCCCCTCTGCTCTGCTTTCTCAACCTGGCTTCTCTCACCTCCTTTCCTACCTCGATTCCTTTCCACAGTACCTAATTTGAGGCTAGTAAGTGAGGCAGGTCTGCGGATGGCAGCCGTCAGGGAGGCTTCGTAGAAGACATCAGACTTGAGTGAGTGTGGATAAGGATGGATGGGGAAGACCTGGACAGGACATGGATTTTCCTACAAGGATGACTTTCTTTAGTCAGACGTCCACTCTCACTTTACCCTGGCAAGCTAAATGCTCGCCAAGAAGCCACACATGTCACGCCATCACCAACCAAGGAAAACCAACCTGCATCTTTATTAGAAGTTTTTTTAAAATCCTTTCTTCATGGCTTCCCTACTCACCCCACATACCAACTATCCTTGCCTTTAGGGTACACTCACTCCATCCCATGGTGAAATTGTATGTTCCCTACCAAGCTTACCTGATGAGTCAGCGGTAGCTGGGAGCAACACTGAGGCAGAGAATTGACTCCCTGCTGAGTGGAAGGTCAGCCCCATGCTCCATTAGGCCAGGGTCTGTGTTCTGAAGGTCTAGTTGGTCTCCCTTCACAGTTTGTGGACCTGGAGCATCATCTGGGTCCTAGCACCGCCCACTGTCTGGACCCAGTAAGCCCACTTCAGTCACTGTCCCACACCAGGGACTCTAAATCTCCCAGCCAGGATCGGAGGGTTTGCTTTTGTTTCTGAATGTGTGGTGCACTGTGTTGGGAATTTCCTCATAGTCTTGAAGTTGCATGATAAGGTTTCCTCCGCGGGTGTGACTGATGATGAATGGATATCCCTGTCATGGATAGTGTGGGAAGTGCCACAGCCAATAGGATCAAACAGGCTTCCCTCCTCCCAGGCTACTTCGAGAGGCTAAAACCTAGGACTGTCCAGCGAGCCTGTCCACACGCCCTTCTTTATAAGGTAGTCACTGTGAGTTTTAGGATTGTTCCACAACATCCTATCTGTCTTTTTTCAATCTCTCCTTATGTGTTTAAAGGTTTGAGCACTTTTAGCCACCCTTGGGAGCTGTTTGCAGAGAAGATGTATTGCAATCTGTACCTGCTGCTTGAAAATCCCATGCCAGCCAGAACCCTTGCCCCACCTTCCAGGGTAAAACATGCTGTTAGGATTGCCCTCTCCTTCCCAGCTCTCTGGGAACATCTCAGAAGGATAGAAGGGTGAGAATGTCGATAATCCCCCCAAATGATCTCACCGACGATTTCTGTCTAAACACATTCCCAGATTTTGTGGTCCATCAGACGCTGCCCTACCAGTCGGTGTCGGTGGACACCTTCAACTCCAAGAATGATGTGTACGTGGCCATCGCCCAGCCCAGCATGGAGAACTGCATGGTGTTGCAGTGGGACCACATCGAGATGAACTTCCGCAGCTATGACAACATCACAGGTGTGTGTGCTCACCTCACTTCATGAGGCCTCAAGCTCCCCAGAGCAGAAACGTCTGAGTGTGGTTCTCTGGCTTCGTTAGAGTTGGGGAGCAGTAGTCCCCCAACATGTTACTCTGGACCAGCTGCCTGTTGGTAGAGGAGGGAAGCCCTCTGGTTTAGCCCATCCTCATATCTGGGACTTTTTCTTGACTTGGGGTCAGTTACAGGGGAGGACAGAGGCCTCAGGTTTCTGTTTATTGTCAGTCATCCTTTTGAAAAAGGACAGGGAGCTAGTGGGAACTGTGTGGAGTGGGAGGCATTTTCCAGAAGTCACGTGACAATGCCCTGGTCCTGAGCAATGACTGTAGCTTAACGTTGCACCAGCTTCCTAGCAGCTAAGTGATTTATTTGGCTTTTGTTGATTGTTGATGGATAGACTAACACATTCATGCATGCACATGCAAGCACACACATGCACACACAAACACCTGTGTGCATGGACAGATACGCACATGCTCTCTTGCTTGTTCTCATGGCTCTCCAAGTCTTGGTGATAGTAATCAATCTTTTTTATTACCCTTTTTCCTAGGTATTTTCTGCTGTTTCTCCCAAATACGGGTTTTCTTATTCAGTTACCCACGGGAATGCAATTTTGCTGGAAAACTGCACATTTGCTTTTAGATTCACATTAAACTTTGAGGTGGTGCCCTCATCTAATTATCGGCTTACTTATTTTATTTTTTCCTATTTTTTCTCATTTTGTTTGCAGTTTTTCAAACATTCAAAATGGAAGAACTATACACTGAACATTTTTAATGCATCCTCTGTGCTCTTTATTTACATGGTGCTGAATTTGCTTTCTCTCTATCTGATCAGTATCTGAGCTGTTAGTCCAGTGTGTGTGTGTGTGTGTGTGTGTGTGTGTGTGTGTGTGTGTGTGTGTGTGTATGTGTGTGTGTTTCTCCAATAGTTCTGCCTTCCTTTTCCCTTAGGAAGTCACTGCTGCACTGTGCTTGCTAATCAGCAGCCCCACCTTCTAGTCACTCCCTAGTTTAGAATGACTCTCCCTGAGACCTAACTCCTGGGGAAGAATCTTCCCTTTCTGACCAGCACTGAGAAGATTCTCCTTGAAGTTCCCTCCTTTTTATTCCATCCCACCTCCCTCTTTTATGCCCCTTTGGTCCTCCTGCCACTCTCTGTCTCAGAACCTACACTATTTCTTCAGTGTCTGCTTCTTTCTGTGTATTTTGTTGTGTCCAACACTGGCTATGTCAGTGTCCACCACTGTTTTCTTTCAGTAAGTACCTTTGAGAGGATGAAGTCCCAGAGCTCAGGTGTTGGGGGTCAGGCTTCATTAACGTTTCTTTCAGCTCCGTGGGATCCCGTGTCTTAGCACTGCTAAAAGGGCGCTGTCTGCTGGCTTTTAAGTAAGTAATGCCTGAAGAATCCCTCCAAGATGTCTCACTAGTTGAGGTGCCAGAGGATAGCCACTCTGGCTCTATGGCTCTGTGGACTCTTACCCCAGGAAGGGATTTCCTTTCTGACTGAAGTCAGAGCAGCTTTTGCTGGTGCAGCCAGAAGCATCTCTAGGTAGGATTTCTGGTGGGGGAGGCACCTAGGGATCTCTTAGGCACAAAGTGGCTTCAAAGCAGATGCAGAGATGCAGGGATATGGGATGGTGGGGAGATATTATTTCACCCCTGGGGCAGCGGGGTTGCTAATGGGCTTCATCTGGTAGCACCAGAGGGCTGAGCAATCCTCTGAAAAGGCTATTTCAGGGGAGCTGCATGCCCGCTGAGCCATCTGGCCTCCCAAAGCTCACGTTCCTGAGAGCAGCCATGGACACAGGTGCAGAGTCAGCACAGGTGAACTAGTCAGGGAAGCCGGGGGGCCTGCGGACCCTCGACTGGCCTGGAAAGAGAGCTCGCTTCACCTGTTCTTTTGTTTCTCTTTTCCCTAACTTGGAAGATAGGTGAGGGCTAAAGGAGCTGGTCCTCTGCCTTCTCTCCCCTTCCCACAGCAGGAAGTGGGAGCTGAGTGAAGCTGGCTCAGGTGCAAGGATCACAGACCAGACTGTAACCAGTGCTGGTTGTTTGAATGGAGCTCACAGCGACCCAAACTTATTACTCTGGGTTGTCTGCCTGGAGGTGGAGGACAAAGTGCTGTGTTCAAGGCACAGGTACCTACAGACATTAGAAGCTCAGGCTTTGGAAACTGATGAGGGTGACTCACTCCTGACTGCCTCCTGGAAATAGCTGTGGCTTTGAGGCTCAGTCTCATCTGGGAAATGGGTAACAGGTGTCAGATTCCTCTGCCACCTTTACCAGTGGAGACCAAGGTGCCACTGTTACTGAGAGGGCATGGCCCAGGGCTAATTCCACTCCTCCCTCAGGTGGACTTGGGCACCTGCCAGCTGCAATGCATTGGAAGGGGAAACGGCAGGGATGACACTGCCTTCCAAAGAGATTCCAGCTGGTCACATCGCCTAATTTGTGCATTTCTTTGTTCATCCATTCACAAAGATTCCCGGGCATTTACACAGGCTGGTCTAGGTGCTAGATGCATGTATACATCTGACAGTATATGCCATATCATAAACCAGCTCAAAAACCAAGGTGTTTATAATGGGAGGGTGTGAGCCAATTAAAAGGATCATTGTACTAGTCAGTCATGTCACACAGCAGATTGCAGCCTGCTAGCAAGAGAAAAGAAGTCAGGGAAGTAAGATTGGAAGTGTTGGGTACAAGAGGACTAAAGTTTCCCAGGTTGGGTAAGGGCCTGTATGGTAAGGTGATGTTTGAATAAGACCTGTGGGAGGTGAGGAGTTGATTCATGTGGGGATCAGGGCAACAACATTCCAGACAGGGAATGCAAAGGTCCAGAGCCAGAGTGTATTATTACTGTTTGGGGGTGTTCAAGGGCTGGTTTGGTGTGAACACAGTGATTCCATGGTGGGAGACATAGTGAGAGAGGTAAGAAGCGTGATCATGTAGTCCTTGCAGGGCCCATAAAGAATTCAGGCTTCCCTGAGTGAGTGCAAAACCACAGGGCAGTGGGAAGGGGGTTTTCACAGTCATCAGTGGTGCTGCTTGCAAGATGCAGGTGCCTGGCAGTGCCAAACCCTGTCTAGATACTGGTGTAGAATAATCTGGATGGGGTGAAGCACAAAGGTACGAACTGAGCAGCTGGTGAAGAGGTTATTGCAAGGGTTCAGACTGCCATGGATAGTCAGCACCCTGGAGGCCAGCAGGGGGGTAGGAAGTGATCAGTGGAATCAAAGTTCTTGGGGCCAAGGCTGGATCTTGCTAGTTTCCAGGAATTTTTCGGACTCTCACTCCCCTATCTGCATCTTTGGAAAGGTAGGCAACCCTGACTTGACGCCCTCCTGGACTGCCAGACAGCCAGGTATGATGAATGAGCTACAACAGGGTGCTAGTTAGGCCTAAGGAGCTCCAACATCAGGGTTTTTTGTTTATTTTGCTTTTTTTGATAAAGCTGGTTCCAGATCCTTCTAGCTGTGACTTCAGCCAGGTTAGTTTATTTCTTTTGTAAAATGAGGACTTCATGAATTCTCATTTCAACTGTAAAAATGGAATGATTCTATGGGAATTTAATGGATTAATGTGTGTATCACTTAGCATAGTGCTTTGTAAAAAGCAAATCCTCAGTGAATATTTGGATATCAGTTGGCGATAACCATTTCTTGCTATCACTGGGGAAAACCACCAGCTTTCTGGTTCATGAAATCACACAGAATCCACACATCAAGGTTCCAACATAATACATCTTGTCTGTTTCCTGTGGCTTATTGATTTATGACTAGATCTCAGATCTCACAATTCAGCCATTTTGCTTGCCTTTATTTCTCCCTTCACCTGTGTCGCCAGACTCAAATACAACCTCTTCCAGGAAGCACTCCTTAATGGCTGATTAGAATGAAGTATGCGTCTTTTCTGTTCCCTGAGTACATGAATTTGCATTATGTACATTCATTACCATCTTTTCACTTTAAGTAAGGTGACTAACATTTATGGACTTAGTGATTTAGAAGTCTTTTCTCACATAAACTACATGACAATCTCGTAACCCTTATACTTATTGTCTCCATTTTGTTGTAAAAGAAATATAGGAACAGCCTCCTTCCCCCATAAATGCTAACTCTTGAACTTCAATTAAAAATCTCTTTATGGCTTTCATAAGCACAGGGACGCTGGGACCAGCAGAGAGTGACCGAAGGAGGCAGGGGAAGATGGTGGTTGCAGAAATAGGGTGGATCACTTTGGGATTTATCTGGGCTTGCAGGGCAGCCCTGTAGGACACACACACCAGGCAGACAGCCATGTGTCCCAACCCAGAACCACCCGCCTTGAATAAGACCAATGTGGATGCAGTCCCCTTGTGAAACTGTGCAGCCTCATCTGTCATCTTATTTGGTCATGGCAAGGCTGGCTGAGTTTTCTCAATTCTAGCCCAACCAGACAGGGGCCTCTTGTGTCCTTTGTGGCTCTGGTTTGAGCTCCAATCATCCGTCCTCTATTTGTCTTCAAGGAACTGAAGGAAATCTATGGTCTTGTTCATCCCAAGGTTTTGTTCCTTATCCCCTTTCCTTCCCTATAGCTCTTCCCAGTTCTCATGTTTCAGGCTTATTTTTGTTTGCTTTTGATTTCTGCATACTAAGTATGTTCCAGTCTTTATTCTTTCTTCCAGCATGAAACATGTGCATGCACACACACGCATGCGCACATGCACACCCATGATAATCTCTTCTGTTACTGACAGTCCCATTGGTTAAAAGTGTTTCCTGAACAGAGTTTTATGAAGGTCTTTAAGGGAGGAAATCTTTCTCACACAGTCCCTAGGCTGAGAGGGCAGACCCACAGGGTTTGTCTGGATGGTGGGGCCCCCTTGTCAGGCGGTTCTCAAAGGGCACAATGAGCATGCACTTTCAATTAGTATTGGCAAGATGTAAGCCAGTGAAGTTTATGAAGTACTCTTATAGTTCAACCACTGGCATCTTTTTTAAAAAGTACACAATATAAGCCCCAGAGAACACTCAGGAACACAGCCAGGTGATTTAGCAACAACAAAATCTCCTTACTAGGAAGCATGTTACTTACAATAATGAAAAGTTAGAAGTAACTGCAGTGTACAGCAATAGGGGATTAGTTCAATAAAATATGGTCCATCCATACAATGCAATACTCTTGACTTTTGAACAATATTGGAGTGGGGGTGCCAACCCCCACAAAATTGAAAGTCTGCATTTAGTTTTACACTCCCCCAAAGCCATCCCTTGGTTTCCGCAGGGGATTTTTTTCAGGGCCCCTAAAATCCAAAGATATTTGGTTCCCTTATAAATAGCCCTCAATGTCTGATTCCACATCCACAGATTTGACTGACGTCTGAGAACATTGAACCCATGTTCTGAGAACATGGTTATAGGCATGGAGGAGCCCATTGGGTATGGAAGGTCCATTGTATTTATTGAAAACAATCCTCATATAAGTGAACCCACATTTAAGTGGGTGTTCGAAATTCAAACTCATGTTCTTCATGATCAACTATTGTGTAGCGTTGAAAAAAATCAGGGTGTGGAAGATGCAAGAACACAGGAAAATATTCATAATGTAAAGTGAAAAAAAGTAGATTATAAACCTATATAGAGTTTAAGTCCAAAGTTATGTTCAAAAGAACACATTTGGATATGTGCATATAAAATATTAAAGCTGAAGATATCAAGTTCAGCAAGTGACACTGATTTTTTTTTTTTCCTCTGAGCTCTCCTGTACTTTGGTGGTAGAGCATAGACTGGAGCTGGGGTTACCTGAATATGAATATATATGACTTGTGCACGTTGTATTAGTTGACTCTCTATACCTCAGTTTCACTGCTTTATAAAATGATAGTGATAGTACCTGCATCACCTGAGTATGCAAGCACTAAATATACAGATACATGTGTGAAGTGCTAGATAGTGTTAGTCATAGTATGCACTTTGTGTTACCTATTGCTATTTTCAAAATTTACTTTGGTGAACATTTAAGACTATTATACTTAGGGGGAAAAAGTAGCTGTTCATTTTCAGCAAAGGAGAGGGGCCAGGTTCTTGTGAAAGAGAAGTAAAAGCTACTTTAGAAATTACCTGTTGGCTCCTAAGGTTAATACTAAGGACAGAAATTGGGTAATTATCCTTATAATTTACAAACCAAATTTTCTTTGGTCCAGATTGCCTAGAAAATTAAGGGAAAGTAGTAACTTTTAATTGAATGGCCTACATGGAGGATATATACTATGAGACATAGGTGGTCCTGTTGTTTGCAGACTGAATGGGGAGCTTGGGGACTGGGGAGAAGGGGCAGTGTTGGGGTGCAGAGCGGGAAAGGATGCCAGGGGGTGGCCCAGACAGGAGAGCCTCAACTGAGAATGTTCCCCCTTTCTGGAAAGGTTCTAGTTATCTCATTTTGTGTCAGATTATTCTGCAGGTGTCTGTGCTTGCTAAGGGCAGTCATGAAAGGGGGTAGGTGGGTCTTGATTGTCAGGACAGTTGCTTCAATTATCCAGTCATATGGCAACTCATGACAGACCCCACCTATGAGCAGGGCTCATTATCACATTGATCAGAAGTTTTCATTTAGTCTTTACATCATACACCAAGGTCAGAGCTAGCAGCATCACAGCCTCATTGGACAGTCATGTGGCTCCTAACCATATTCTAAACAGTGATGGGTGATTATACAACAGCAGTCCCTATTTCATACCTGCGAGTGTAGACTAGTATAATGGGCACTTTATGGCCTTGGCATAATGATGAACTTGCCTAATAGCACATTCATTTCTTAGAATAGCATCACAACGTGACCTTGACTATACAGACAAGGAACTTGAGCACAGAGCTGGGTTCACTGGAACAGATTCAGGAAGCTTAGAAGCTACACAGTGTGTTTGAACCATGGACACCAGGTTGAAAGTTGCAAGATTTCATACTGTGTTTTTTTACTCTACTTGACTTCCTCTGCCTCTGGAAATACAAGGCCAAATGTCTTCAAGAACCCTCACTATTCTCCTCCCACCTTTGAGTCCTTCCTCCTTCCCTTTTTGAGACTAGATCTCACTATATTACCTGGGGTAGTCTAGTTCCCATAGACTCAAGCAATCCCCAACCTCAGTCTCCCAGGTTGTTGGGAATACAGGTGCCTGCCACTGCACCCAGCTGCTTTTTTGAGACCAGGTCTCGCTATGTTGCCCAGGGTAGTCTTGAACCCACGAACTCAAGTGATTCCTGGCCTTTTTGCCTCCCAGTGCGTGGATTAGAGATGCATGCCACTACAACCAGCTTCTTCCTCCTTCCTTTTTAACCCTCAAGAGAAGCAGTCCATGTAACCCTCTCATTCTGCCTTATAGAAACACTTTTGCACATTTGTGTGTCCTGAATTGGGGATATCCCTCTAAAGATACAAGGTGAGTCACCTCACCTATATCTATGGAGGCACATGGGGAAAAAATTAAAATTGAAAATTAAAATCAATAAAAAGTAGTAAAAATTTAATTTAATTAAAATTAAAACTGTGAGAAATTTTGCATAATATAAAATTTTCTATTTTGACAGTTTTTCAGGGAACTGCTCAGTAGGGCTAAGTACATTCCTATCACTGGGAACCCAATCTCTGGAAATCTCATCTTGCAAAACTGGACACCATCCCCCATTAAATCACAGCTCCCTTTTGCCCTTCTCCTAGACCCGGATGCCCCTGTCTCTATGAATCTGACCAACCCCTTTAAATAGAGTCCTACAAGGTCTTTCTGTGCCTAGGTTGTCTTATCCTCAACATTCATGTGAATTTCTTGTTAGGGCTGCATGGAATTCCATTGTGCATGGACCCACATTCGTTTATTCATCATCCCTCAACAGAGTCATGGCCGGCTTCCACCTGTGGGTATTTGTGCATGATATCACCATCAGCATGACTGTTACAAGTTTCTTTGAGACGCTGCCTTTAATGCTTCTGGGTGGTCACCCAGCAGTGGACTTAGTGGATCCTGTGGAAACACCAGGTCTCATTTTTTGCTGCACCGCCATATTGTTTTCCACATCTGAGGCCCATTTCACACTCCCCCCAGCATCCCCCCAAGCTCCGGTATCACCATGGAGTCACCTTTCACTGTGGCTGTCCTAACCCCTCTCCTTTCTTCGGGCCGCAGGTCAGTCCATCGTGGGCTGCAAGGCCGTCCTCATCGACGACCAGGTCTTCGTGGTGGTGGCCCAGCTCTTTGGGGGCTCCCACATTTACAGGTACGATGAGAGCTGGGCCAAGTTTGTCAAGTTCCAAGACATAGAAGTCTCTCGCATTTCCAAGCCCAACGACATCGAGCTGTTTCAGATCGACGAGGAGACATTCTTCGTCATCGCCGACAGCTCCAAGGCCGGCCTCTCCACGGTGTACAAATGGAACAGCAAAGGGTTCTACTCGTACCAGTCTCTGCATGAGTGGTTCCGGGACACGGACGCGGAGTTCGTGGACATCGATGGCAAGTCGCACCTGATCCTGTCTAGCCGCTCCCAGGTCCCCATCATCCTCCAGTGGAACAAGAGCTCGAAGAAGTTTGTCCCCCACAGCGACATCCCCAACATGGAGGACGTGCTGGCCGTGAAGAGCTTTCGAATGCAGAACGCGCTCTACCTGTCCCTCACCCGTTTCATCGGGGACTCCCGGGTGATGATGTGGAACAGTAAGCAGTTCGTGGAGGTCCAGGCCCTCCCCTCTCGGGGAGCCATGACCCTACAGCCCTTTTCTTTCAAAGAGAATCATTACTTGGCCCTGGGGAGTGACTACACCTTCTCCCAGATCTACCAGTGGGATAAAGAGAAGCAGCTATTCAAAAAGTTCAAGGAGATCTACGTGCAGGCTCCCCGCTCCTTTACAGCCGTCTCCACCGATAGGAGAGATTTCTTTTTCGCATCTAGTTTCAAAGGGAAAACAAAGATTTATGAACACATCGTGGTTGACCTAAGTTTGTGAAGGCGTGTGTGGTGAATGGAAAGGACATGGAGCACTGGTCTCGTGAGACAGGACCCGAGGGGGGGAAGCCAGGGGCAGAGCACTGAAATGTGGAAAATTAAAAACAAAAATGTGCGCTGGGGAAATAGTTAGATGTTTTCCAACTTTAAGAAGTCACATTTTAATCAGGGATTGCATTCATTGGCTAACTGCATGACATGTCCATTCTCATCTATAAAGAGACCGTAAAGCTTGTCATTTTTGAGAAAAGTGTCAGCATTCACTCTTGCCATCTAGAAAAATGATGTGCTTTTTTGTTCTTTTTTTTTTTTTATGAAGAAGGTGAACATTGGATCAGATGGGACAGCTCTTATAATGAAATAATAACCATCATAATAAAATGACCAAAACAAACAGTGGGGGCCCTTCTCATTCCATTTTAGCAATCTTCTTGGTAAGAACACTTAAGGCCAAAGTCAGCTGAAAAGATTTGCTGACGGTGAGCCGAAAAATCTGATAACACTCACTGATGCTATTTTGAGCCACCCCAGCCTTTCTGAATCTCCCGTCAGAGTAGAAGCCACGTGATTGGCTCACCACCAGTGTGTTAACAAAATGATGTTTGACATTGGTCCCACTGCCCCGGAGAAAAGGATGTGCTGACAGGTGTCAGGCATTCCCGGCACAGGCTGCAGGCCTTGGGGCAACAGAGGAGTTTCCCCTCTTCTTTGTGGCTCAAAACTGCTCCCTGAGAAGGCTGGAGCAATGATGCTGGTTTGATGCTCTGTGACTCATTTGCTTCTGAACCCCACCTTGGAGTTTGTGGGTGACCAGCAGATAAGCCAAAGACCGGTACTTTTTACTCCATCCTTTAAAGCAATAGGATGGGTAGTTCCATTGAATAAGCCTTTGGTAGGATTTTTGAAGTGAGATTCTGTGGAGTCAGAGGGGACTTCACACAGTGTGGATGTGCTTTGATGCCCAGAGGTGGTCCTTTGATGGACACATGTCTTTATCCTGGGGCAACTTAATATTTCAAGTCAGTGACTACCTGCTTGCCTCCCTGCCTGCCTGCCTGCCTGCCTGCCTACCTACCTCCCTGTTCCTATCACAGCCCTACTTTGTGGATTTGCAGCTATTTTTGCTGTTGGTACCAGGTTGCAGAACCTGGGAACCGATGACAGCTGAGTGTCCCTTCCCCAGGACCTCAGCAAAGAACACCCCCAAGTCCATATGCTCACCCAGTGCCACATGCTGGTGGGGCTCATCCTATTCAAGTGTGTGTGTTGGGAGGGGTGGGGGGGAGTGACACGTGTTTTAGGCTGACCCATAGCGAACAGCTGAATCCCACAAACTGGGTCTGCACTGGAGATCAAGTGGCTTGTTTCAAGCCATCCCTCTCATGTGGGCCATAAGGAAGCTTTGGGTGCTAGGTTCAAGGTGGATGTTAGCAAACCAGGTAACCTGGCAAGCTCATTCTCTAAATTTATAGAATAAGAAGTGAATGCTTTTCAGAGAGGAACTGCTAGAATAATCCAACCTCTTCTAGTCATGAAAGTAGCCTCATAATACTGTACTGCATCATTTCTGAATAATTATTTGCAAGTTGTGAGTTGGTAGATGCTTTGCTACAAATTTGAATTGTTTCCTGACTTGAAACAATGCAGATCAAGGCAATAAATAGCACTTAGAGAACCACGGATTGATGTCACAACAGCACCCTTGGGGATTTTGTGGAGGGTTGTCATTCTGGGTCACCAGGGATTTTAATGAACAAATACACCCACACTTAATAGCACATGTAATAGCTGCTTGAAACTTTCCTACCAAGCCCCACCCAACAGGAGAGAGGATCTGTATCCTTTGCCTAGGCACACATCCCTCTCTCTGTTCCCTAGCCTTCCTGGCTCATTTGAACTGATTGCAAGGACCCAGATGCCCATGTCAAGGATGAAAGTAAGACAGTTGTTCTTCCTCTGGCTGGTGAGAATGGCCACCACACCCTTCTAGCTTGCAAAACCCCCACAGACCATCCTGGGTGGAAAAGCAGGCACTTGGCTGAATGGGGTCATCTACACCATTCCAGAACCTGTCCCAGGTAGGAATGATGTCTTGGCTCCCAGCAGTTACAGAGAAGGTAGCTGGGGCCTCTTCACAATACTGCCTCTGCCTTGCAGCACACCAGCACCCCAACCCTGTCAGGGCACAATGGGGCACCTGAACTTGCGATACAGTAACATAGAAGCTGTAGAACAGGAAGTGCAGGTTGCTGGGCTGGCTGTGGGGTACTTACTTGAGTCCTTTCATGAGTCCAGGCAAGGTATGTAAAGGTGGAAAAAGTTCTCGAGCCTCTGGAGGCTGGCATGGATGGGTGAGAGGTGAGGGTGAGTGGTGAGGGTGAGAGGGTGGGTGACTCACTCGGCAGCCATTAGGTTTTCTTTTCCTTTTTACCGAATTTGAGAACGGCTTGCAATCCCTATCATCCCCTGGCTGAGAGAAAGTGTGCTGCCTGACTTCTCAAAGGGACAGAGATGTTCTTGGCATGAGGTGGTAGAAGCTTTGCTTCATTAATCTTATTATTTTGTCCCGAAAATCTCAAGTTTAAAACAATTTCTGCAAGACACTTTCTCCACTCAAAATTTAAGAGCTAACAACAAAAACTCAGAGCAGAGAGACAGACACATTAGGAGTGGCTGTTCACACTTCATTTCTTTTCATCCTACCTTGGTTATTGTTTCAGCTTCTTTCTTATCATCTTGGTAGGGAGGTACGCCAGCTAAGTCACTCCATGGAGACAGGCAGCCCAGCAACTCAGCCTTAAAGCTGAGTCACCAGGTCTGTTGCGAGTGTTCTTCTACAAACTCTGAAAACATGACTTGGGTGTGATGGCCCAGGTTCCTGGAGAATGGATCAAACACCACCTTGTATTTTGTCAAAGTTTTCAGTTTCTTCAGTGTTCATCTTAGTGAAGACAGGTGTTATTCTAATTTCAGAGAGAAGGAAATAAGCTCTGAAAAGCTAAGTTGGTTTCCTGTTCAAGGTGTTCCAGGAGTGAGTGGCAAGGCTAGAACTTTGCTCTAACAGCAGGCTATGCATTTTCTTTCCATGACACTTGCCATGCTTGCCAGATAAACTTTTACTCGACCATGCATCATGATTTTGAAGGTAGAAGCACCTAGAGGAAAATATTGCTAAACAAATACCATTCAATCAACTGATTCCTTTAATAAACATCATGGAACAGCTTCTACATGTGAGACTCCACTCTTGAAAGACTTTCCAGAGTCTCAGATCATTTTCTGTTCTAAAGAGGGTTTTTAACAGGCACGCTCCTCCTCCCCATTAGCATTGAGAGGTTTGCTAAGGTTGAGATGCACCTGGTTCTTGTCACAATGTTCACAAGATAAGAAAGTTCTATGAAGGGAAAAACTAAAAGCTTGGAGGCACAGTTGCTGATGAATTGTTCTCGGCCACAACCAGCCTGTAGGGACCATGCTGGAAATGACAGTGTTGCATTTTTCTTTCCCATGGAGTGAGAGGCTGTGTATTTTTAGGAAAGAAATCAGCGTGGGCTGCTGGAGATTTGGCTGCCAGGAACAGTGATGATGGAAATTCCTCTAGCCTGGGGTATAATGAAAAAGGGATGAAGGTTGCTGGAGGGGAGTCTATTTGCATGCCACCCCAAGACAATCTCTTTAGCCATTTTCCTGATGCTTCTCATGCGTCACCCTCTTGATCTCAGATTTGGAAGCGTTTTCTTTCATTAGGCAGTGGTCAAAGATTCTGTTAAACTGTGCCCTGGAGAGGAACACAATAATCTAGATGTTGACGAAAGGAATAGAGTGATTCAGACTTGGGGGAAATTGTAAAGGGAACTGGCAGGAAAGCAGGGCAGATGGCTGTACGGGAAACTCTTTGGGGAAAGTAGAAATAAACTGGGAGAAAAGGAAAATCACAATTTCCTTTGCCTCTGTCAGGGCTACTGGAAGGTGGAAGGACCAGGCAGATTAATAGCATCTCAATTATTAATGAGTAGAGCCAATTGTAATGCTAATTTAAACAAGAATTATACTGTAAAACTATGAAGGTCTTAATTGAGGCACTCTTATCCTTACCTTATTTCATTGCTTGTGTCAGAATCCACCTTTTTCCGAGTAGGAAACTATGCATTCCCTATCAATTCCCTTGACAATCAGGAATGTATAAGAACTGTGATTAAACAGGCCAATATGCCATTTGGTACTGTTTTTATGTATTTTAAATGTATAACTTAAGTAAAATACAAATAGTTTATACGTATATAAAAGCAAATTTTATGGTATGCAAGCTCTAATGAATGCATTTTAAGATCGAATACATATTTAGCTCTTTCATAAATAGAGTTAACAAATGATATGCCTCATAATTCAATATATCCTGTAAACCAATGAATAAAAAGTAGCTCACGCCTAATAGAGCTTTGATCTCTGGTCTGCTTCAATATGGACATATCCACTGAGTCCTAGTTGCAGGGCTATCTGTCTACAGTGAGCTATTGAGGTAGTGCAGGCCATACCCTTTTATCTTTGTGACTTGCTCCCTACTTTCTTGGAAGATGAACACTGCATCTTTTTGTTTGCTACCACTGGTTGCAAACAAAAACAACAAAAACATCATTGAAGAACTTTAGAGTTACAACTTTACCTGATCTGCAGAATCATAATCTTTACAGACTGGCATCTTCAGAGAAGGAAATGAGATTGCAGGGTCTCAATGGTTGGGTTGAACCACAAACAATGTGAGGACAGGACTCTTGGCTTGTCTGCATGTCTGGAATAGAGCCTGGTACTTAGCGGTCATGCACTCAAAATTTGTCCTGGGTATCTATTTCTAAGCTCCATTTGGTTTCACTGGGCAATGAAGGGTCAACAACTGAAATCAAATATGACTATGTACCTACTGTGTGCCGAGTACTTCGATCATCTGTGGGGTTTTTAAAAGCACAAGAACCAAGTCCTTGCTTTCAGGGGGACTTAAATCATGTTAAGAGGAAAAGTTAAAATTGTGTGAAACTAGAATCACCATGCAAATATTAGCTGATTTTTAAAATTTAACTTTAGTTCTTTTATTTTCACACACCAGTCATCTTTGTAGAGTTATTGTTCACCTTCAGTCTGCATCCTATGCTATCACCTGGCTCCTTTCCCCCTACCCCACTTGGGTCACTAACTCCTCTCTCACTGCAAGTTGTGGATCAATGCTTGGCCCACTGGTCTCATCTTTTTTTTTTTTTTTTTCATTTATGGAGCACTGTCCTTTATCCTGGTGGAGGATCTGAGCTCCTGAAACATAGCAGGCCAAGAGGCTGGGGTCTCTAGGGGTGACTTTGAGCCAAGCACATCAGAAACCTCTTGTGGAGCAGTTGTGTGTGGTGTGATTCTCCATGTTCCTTTATTTTGGTACTTACTATGGTGGAAGAGACAGTCTCCTTTTCTCCAGACCCACGTGTTCACTGGGTTCCATGCCTCCTCTCTTTAGTGGCTGTTCCATCCATTCCAATATCCGTCACATGATGCTGCTTCCGATCCTTATAGTTCTGGCATCTGGCATTGGGAACCCAACCCCCAGTCACTAGCAGTGGAGAAGTCCCCCGGTGGGGAAAGACTCCAGAAGGTGATTGGTCCATCTCATCACCTCTCTTGAGGTGTCAGTTCTGCCATGGGGCCTCAGCCACACTTGTGAGGTCCTCCTCTCCCAATGAGAAAGGAGAGAGCCTCATTCACATTGTATACATCTCTGGATTTAGCTACATCAGAAGGCAGTGTGTGTCTAATAGTGTAATGAAGAAAACAGAGGCGATAAAATTTTTCACTTCTGGTATAGCATGGGCCCAGAATTAGTTTTCTACTGTGGTGTCAACATTCCTACAAACATAGTGGCTTAAAACTAATCACTTGCATTATTTCAAAGTCCCCATGTGTCAGAAATCCTGGCGCTGCTTACTTAGCTGGGTCCTCCTTCCAGTGCACTCAGGCTACAATCAAGAGCCAGCCTTCAATGTTTTCTTGGAAGTTCATCTGGAGAGGATCTGCTTTCAAGCTCATTTCAGTGGTGAGATTCATTTCCCTTGTGATTGTAGGACAGATGCCCCATTTTCTTTCAAGCTCATTCGGGTGTTTGGTAGGCGGTTGGGGGGCTCCTTTCAGTTTTTATATGCTGCCTTCAGCTTCATGCCAGTGGCCTTCTTCTCCCACAGCATAACGGTGGGCTCTTCAAAGTCACCAGGAGTCCCTGTTATGATGTCATCAGCCTCCTATTACTCAAAAGGAGGGGATTATAAAGATATGACCCTGGGGAGAGGGTCTAGTCATCTTTAGATTTGTCTACCCAGGCACCAACCGATAGAATAGATGCTAACTGATCAGAATAGGTACTAACCATAAACAAATCATCTACCCAGACCCAGTACATTCCAGTACAATATCAACTGTGACACGGGTAATACATTCAAAGGGGAAAAAGTTGATTCCGACTGGGAAGACACTTTGGATCAGGGTAGAGGGGAGAAGGATCTGGTTCCTTTTCATTATAGTCTTACCTTTAAATCTTTGTTTTGTGTTTGTGGGGAAGTACAGAAAAGAACTGAGTTTTTTTTCAAACCTGCAACCCCGAAGCTCATAATCCCAATATCTCAGTGCATTCCATCTTTCCACTAACATGGTCTATGCAGATTCAGTTGTCAGTCCCAATCGTGTTCCCATCAGTAAGACAAGTAGACCTATTTTCTGTTTCTCAGAGTGCTAATTGAGGACTGTCTAGGAAGAATTGGCCAGCATGAGTAATATGTCCTCTTCATTGATCACCTATTCTTTCAATTGGTTTCTCTGCCTGACTCCCAGACAGGGCAACTCTTTAGTAACCAAGACCTCATTGGCACACATAACTTTTCCCAATAAATTTGGAGCAGAGCTAAGACTAAAGGCTTGAATTCAAACCACCTCTTAGCCTCTTGCCAAACTTGAGTTTCTCCTGCCATCAACCAAGACAGCAAACCAAGTCAACTCAAGAAGTGAGGGCAACAGCAATGGAAGTGCTATCTGGGGTTCCCTTCCACTTTCTGAACTCTGCAGGTGATCCCTGAGGAACACTCTTCTGGTTACACCTCCAGGTAATGACCCCAGGAACAAAAGAAAAAATTGTATAGCAAAGAGCTTTCATCCTGCAATGAACAATGGTTGGCACCCCAAGCCCCATGCTATACCATCCATCATCCCTAGAAATGACCCAAAGCTCTGACCGGTATCTCTAATATTAGACTGAGACATTCCAGGTTGTGTCACCAGCCCAGTCAGTTTTATCATTCCAGTCTTTTTTTTTTTTTTGAGACTAGGTCTCGCTATTTTTACACGTGGAACCTCAGATTCACGTTGCCCGGGGTACCATGGACTCAAGCAATCCCCAGCCTCAGCTTCCCAGGTAGCTGGGATTACAGGCACATGCCACCAGGCCCAGCTATTTTTTTTTTCTTTTTTTTTTTTGGAACTAGGTCTCGGTACATTGTCCCAAGCAGGACGCCATCCTTGGTCCCCACTGAGGCTTTCTAAGCTGCCACTTACAGGCATGTGCCACCATGCCTGGCCTCATTCCAGTCATTTTTAAGGGCAATATGAACTAAAGAGTATAGGAAAGTAAGGTAGGAACCTTGTCAATTGCCCTGACTGTGGGTTCAACTCTGTTCACCTCCGGTATGATTCATTCCTCATCGCCTGCATTTGTATCTCCCATCTAAGAATTCTGGGCACATTACAACTCCAAAGTATTTTTATTTCAAGTTTACATAATTCGTCTGTCTGTTGAATTTTAGCATCTTGGCTCATAAATCATTGTGAAAATCCAAATTAACTTTTCCATTTGATTCATTTCAGCAAATATTGAATATTCTCTTGTGAACAATACGATGCTAGGTACTGAGAATATACGAATCTTAAGAAAGATACAAGAATATTTAAGAAATGTTTAAAATAGCTTGTCCTTTCCATTTTATATTTGTGGTGGAAAGGCTCAGGCACTGTGAAAGTAACCTGCATAAATAATAAGTGTGACCCAGTCTCACCCTGCATAGCACTTAATGAAACAACCTAAAAACCAAATAGTAATTGTAAGTAAGTCTGATCTTTAATTGTGTCCCTGACCATAACTATCAATACTCTGCTTCCGAAATCCAGTCTCCCCCAAGCTTGTTCTCTAGCACCTCACACCTAGTGGTCCTCATTCAACAAACCCTCCTTATGTGACTCCTTCTACTGCTTGCTATCTCATTCTCATTTCTCCACAGGAATTTTCCTGGGGGGGAAGTAGAGGCAAAGAAATTGTAAAGACTCAAATATGAATTTATTGTATTCCTACTATAGTAAATTTAGTACATTTGAGGTTTCATCACCTTTGCTTCTCTCTTCCTGCATGTTACCTGTGGTGCTTTTAAACTATGCTCACAAATTCATTGGTGCCATTTTCTTCAGGAAGTAGACTATGATTTCTTTCCCTGTGAGTATGTGTCTACCTAGCAACTTGTTGCTAAGGAAAAAAAAAGTGGTAAGGATCCTGGTGTGACTTCTGAAAAATGGGTTCACAGGTTTTATGGGTTCCTTCTTGAATGCTTCTGTATTGCTCACTTAAGGAAGGTAAGCTACCATGTTGTGAGAATACTCAATCAGCTATTGAGAGCCACATGGGGGGAACTGAGACCTGGTTCCAACCAGAACTAGGTACATGAACCATCATGGAGGTAAACCTTTCATCTCTGTCAAGTTTCCAGGTGATTGGAGATCTAACATCCTTACTCCTGCTTCAGGAGAAACCTCATTCCAATAAGCCTCTCCTGGACTCCTGGCCATAGAAAATGAGATAATAAGCATTGTTGTTGTAAGCTGCTGAGTTTTTCCAGCAATTTGTTCTACAGTAATAGATAACTAATACCCATTTTCATTAACTTTCATTAGAGAAAGTTTATGATCTAATATATACCCATTATACCCTGCCACTCCACCTTGCATATAATATATACCTATCATACCCTGCCACTCCACCTTGCATACTCATCCACACATATGAGTATGACACACACATCATACATATACCCCATACACATACATGTATACAACACGGACACTGCACACTACCCCTCCCCAGACACACTGACATTGTTTTAGGGAAAAGTGCCATTTCCATAGCAATTTGTGCCCAGATTGGTAGATGCCTCCTGAGTTAACAGCTACATTGAAATCAAAAGGAGAAAATAATCAATTTAGCTAAAAATATAAAGGGAGGATTCTTGAAAGCATTCTTGCAGAGTCTTAAATGGAAACTGAATATAGAAAAAGAATGTTGGGCCGGGCATGTGGCACACATCTTTAATCCCAGCCTATGAAGGAAGGCTTGAGACTAGGAATCGCTTGAGCTCATGGGTTTGAGACACACCCAGGGCAACATAGCAAGATCTAGTCTCAAAAAATAGCTGGGCACAGTGGCATGTACCTGTAATCCCAACTACCTGGGAGACTGAGGCTGGGAATCGCATGAGTCTGTGGTACCACGGGCAATGTGAGTCTGCAGTTCCCTGAAAAAAAAAAAAGTCATGCTTTAGCTTCCTAACCACGCCCAAGATTTCTTAGTATTGGTGATGTGTACAGCTGTATTTTGTGAGTTGTGGTTGACTTAGAGAAAGAGAATGACACTCTGAAGGCTGTCAAGAATCCCCTACAGCAAGAAAACATGGATACATCACAAATGAATACAGACTGGCCCCCCAATGCAAACTTAAGACTGAAAACCTATTAGCAAGGTTTGCCTGGTTCCAACAAAACAGTCCCTCACTCAGTGAAAGAACACTGCCATAGGAAAGAAAGAGACTTATGGACTCAACACAGAGTAGTAAACAACAAAGTGCAGTTTGAGAGAATGGAAGGGGCACCAGAGGAAGGAGGGAGGGGGAGGTATCCCAAAACCTATGTACTGAGGTTGTCATCTAAAGAACAAAATAAATAATATTATTTAAAAAAAGAAAAAGAGAAAGAAAAGACAAAGGGAAAATACAAGAGGAGAGAGAAATAGGGAAAAACAGCAGTAGACAGAAGCAGAAAGAAAGCTAGACAATCTGGATTTTGTTTAAAAAAATACTAAACAATAAATTGCCAACTCGTAAAATAAATCTTTCTAACAGAAAACCGAGGTTAGGAATTTGCCTAGTAATCATATAGTCCATCAAATTGTATGTAATCACTTCAAATAAAAAAGCAGCAATACAAAAAAAAAAAAAATCCCCTACAGATATCCTGGCAGCTCTTGGGGCTTGAGGTAACCCTGTCACCATTTTTTACGAAGCAAAGAATTTTGTCCCCTTAAAATTTATATCTTGAAGCCTGATACCCAGTCTGATGCTCTTTGGAGGTGGAGCTTTGGGTAAATATGTTACAAAGGTGGAACCTTCATAGTGGGCTTTATGCCTTGATAACAAGGGGAAGAGACACAGTGTGCATGTCTCTGCTCTGTATAATGTGAGCATTGAAGAAGGGGACCATCTGCAAGCCAAGCAGACAGCCTTCCCCAGACCCCAACACGCCACTGGTTGATCTTGGATCTCCAGCTGCCAGAGCTCTGAGAAATAAATGTCACTTAGCCCTAGGGCCATGAGATTCTGTTATAACAACTCAAACTAAGATGCAGAAATCTGCTCTGCATCTGAAAACAGCACCGTTGAGATATAGGAAAATGTCTATTAGGAAAAACTATTACTGATAATGGTTATGTTGGAGACTCTCTGCAGATACATTCCCTGCAGACAGATAGGTTTTGAAAAATGGACCTTGAGATAGACAGACTGACAGACCTGGTCACAAACCTACAGTGTGGAGGAGCCAAGGACTCACTCTCTTGCAGGAAGAGCAGGAGGGAGGAGACCTCATTAACTTTCAGGGTCTAGTTTCTCCATCTGAACTCAGTAGTCATATCAGGATGTCCCACTCTCTCAGAGAGAGAAGCAACCAGGTGAGAGCCAGGAGAACCACATTCCAGTACCCTCCATGTAGAAGAAAGCTTCAGGGGTAGGAGAGCTATTTTCTTCAGCAACAATTCATGCCAAGGTAACAATTCTTTATCCTTGAGCAGTTCTGGGGAGTTTGGCTCCCTGTGCCTTCACTGCCTCTACAAGTCATCCACAGAAACCAGGGGAATATATTTTTAACTACTTGGAAAAGATCTCCTTGGTATGAAACAGACCAGAAGAAAAGGCCATTTGCCAGAACTGAGAGGATCTTTGCTGCAGCCAGGGAAGTTGATGTAGTTCAGTAAAGCTTCTTCCTTCCCCCACCATCCCTTTCTAGTCTTTTATTTGCTATTTTATCAGCTTTTCACATTGAATAGCTCCAAATATAGTGAAATACAACATCATTCCAGGGTTCTGAAAGAAGAAGCAGGTCAATTTTAAATTTCTTTCAGCAACATAGAAAATCAGGAGAATTTTCTAGCATTTCATATTTTCAGCAAAGTGGAGTATGTGCTCTACTTACTAAAAATGACACTCTCCCCCACCATTTCCATCTGCATTTACGTTCTGCACGTACTGCTGAGGTAGCTTTTTCCCCCGTATGTTTACTGCCAACACATTTGCATTTTCTGTCACAATAAATAACCCAGTAAAATCCTCCAATGAGTAGGTTCTAGTCCTGGCTGTTCCTAAGCATAGAACCATATGCAATGATTTATAGTCACGATGGCCAGAGGAAGGGAAAGTGGACATTGGCACAGGAAAAATCAGTGAATTCAAACAAATGTGCACTGAGCTGTCAGGAAATTATTGATGTGAAGTTTCAATGACCATTAACGTGGCAGGTGGGGTGGGCAGGGACTGGCAGGAGGAAATGCCCTTATTCAGAGATTCAGTATGGAGGTTCTTTGTGCCCCCCCTCACATCCAGCCTGTTGCATAGCCCAAGGGGGTCCCCAAAAATATGAATATTTGCTGGAAGAATGATGAGTGGATGAAGGGCCCACATTTATTAAGAGCAGATGCTAGGGAGTGTTACAAACCTTCACATTTCTTCACATGACTATTCTGTGAAGCAGGTGCTCTCATTCCCCGTTTCACAGATGAGAAGATGGAGGCACATAGAGGTTAAGTACTTCCCTGGTATCACAACTAAAGAATGGCAAAGCCAGAGAACTCTGGCCCTGAGCAGGCTGTGACTTGCCCAAATTTGTATAACAGTGAAGTCCTGGGGTAGGTACATAGCTAGTTCACCTGCAGAAGAGGGTTGAAATGCAGAATGACAGTTAAATTGGAATTTCAGATCAGCAATGATTTTTTTTTAGGGTAAAGATACCCCAGATACTGTACCATATACTCTTTTTTTTTTGAGACTAGGTCTCAGCTATTTTTGCCTTTGGAACCGCAGGCTCTCTTTGCCCGGGGTACCACAGACTCAAGCCATCCCCAGCCTCAGCTTCCCAGGTAGCTGGGATTACAGGCACCCGTCACCACGCCCAGCTATTTTTTTGGGACTAGGTCTCGCTACGGGCCCCGGTGGGACTCAAACCACGATTCCTAGCCCCGGCCGCTTCATAGGCTGAAGCTTACAAGCATGAGCCACCGTGCCCGGCTGTACTAAAAAATTAATCCTTGCTTTTTTGAAGTTGAAATGTAGCCTATAGCTGAATGTCCTGTGTTTTTACTTGCTAAATCTAGCAAGTCCAGACCCTACACTTTTAATCATGCACGACACTGTCTTCATGATGCTCAGCAAAAAGGTGGTGTGAGAATGAGCTCCACCACATTTTAGTTTGTATAGTTTATACCACATATAGATTTTTGCATCTAATCTACATCAACCATGGAGAAGATCACTACCTATTTCCTCTTACAGATAAAATGATGAGATCCAGAAAGCAGATGTCACTTGTGTAAGGTCACACAGAAAATACTAACTCTCCGTGGCCATTTGCCTTGTGCCAGGTGCTATACAAGGAACTTTAAACTTACTATCTTATCAGTACTCACAGATCCTGCGAGCCAGGTCCAGCCATTGTCCCCATTTGATAAATGAAGCAATAGTCCCAGAGAGGTTAAGGAATGTGCCCATAGCCACACAGTCAGCATGCTGGGGAACCTGGCTTAAAATCCAGGAACATCTGACTGCAGAGAGTGTATGGCCACACCACCGAACTGCACTCCCTTTTGAATTCACAAATACAAAGAAGCCATAGCTTTTTAGGTAACCAACACTGATCCAGATGCATTTACTTAAGGCACTATATCTTGGGGTCTCTTTGTTATCATGCAGCCTATACTTTAATCCAGGAGTCTGTGAGGTAAGACTCTTGGGTCAAAACTGGCCCTCTGCTAGTTTTGTAAATAAAGTTTTATGAGAACACAGGTATTATGCTCACCTACTTTGTATTTCTTGTGGCAGCCTTTATGTTTCAAATAGCAGTGTTGCTGCAACAGACATTGAGCCTAAATTATTCACTCTCTGACCTTATACAAAAAATGCTTGTTGGTCTCTGATTCAAACCATATACACTCATGATCACTGTTTTACATTGAAGAAAATGAAGTCTTTGACGGTTAAATAAGTTGCTGAGAGTCAAGTAGCAAGTTCAGCTATAACTCAAACCTGAACCATTTGACTTTCAAATTCAGACCAAGTAGCACCTCAGGTAGACCCAGTAATAGATGAACTCTTGGTATAATTTGACTCTCACACTGAAACACGCAGAAACTAAGCTTCTGTGTCTTCTTTCTCATTGACCCAAACTTTTCATGGACTCACCTCACTCAGTAATGTATAATCCAGTAGGTACCTGGGTAGGTAACCCAGTTTGAACTCAGTCTAATCCATTCATCTTACAGTCTTGTTAGCTCATAAGGTTGTGTGATTCAATCCACAGTTTTTCAGGTCACAATCTCTTGGTTTCTCCTCCAGGAGCATTTTCAGGGTCCTGGGGGCAGTGGGATGGGAGCAGGAGGGGTCCTCACATGATGCTGACATTTCTAGACATTTCCTGGCCTATGTGCTGCTCTGAATGGCTCCATGATCTTGGGGGACCATTGGCCAATCCTATCCAAACTGGGGTAAGTCTCCATCTCTGGAAGGACAGTGATAGTCTCTCCCTCAGGAGACGAATCCAAAGATTAAATGTGAAGAGACATGGAAGAGAGAGCAAGGCTACGCATTTAGGGAGTGTTGTGTGTTACTGGACACAGGACCTAAAAATGGTTCACTGCGTCAGAACCTCTCTCACTGGTTTTGGGTCTGGTTACCTGCCACCAAACAAAAAACCTCTGGTGGAGACAAAAACCAAAAACACAACCCCCCAAAATATAGCTTATTCTAAGCAACGGGGGAAAAAGGAGAAGGAGAACTAGCAGACTAGGATAGGGAAAAGGTCCAGTTATCAAGCCAAGCTGCCAGGTGGAGTTGCAGCTACAGGAGCCCTTAGGGTAGGGCAGAGGCCCGCTGAGACTGAGAGCACCCCTCCACTCTGGGGAGAGATGTCTGCAGCCTGGTAGACCAGATGCCTGTCTCAGCAGCTCTGATGAAAATGAGAGCAAGTCAGAATGGCTGCTCAGCCCTCCTCTAAGCAGCCCCTTGCTCAGTGTACCAGGGGCAGACCAAGTTCAGGTCAGACCAAGGAACAGCTCAGGCAGACATGCTCCCTCCTACTTGGGTGGCAGCCGGAGGTCTGGGGATGTCATCAAGAGGCAAGTGAAGTTCGAACCCTTGCCAGCACTGGGCCGCCCCCACAGAGACATGTCAGAGGGTGTTGCTGGGGTCACTGGCTCTTGGACATTTACCTCAGAGTTAGGACTTAGCTGCAGTGGCTTCTTCATTCACCTGCAGGCCGCTCTGTCAGCTTCTGCAGTCCTGCAGTTTACCTCATGGAAGTGTTGAGTCCAGGTGGTCAGAAGTCTTGCTGGTCTTCTCCTAGCCCATGCTGGCAGCCTACACTTGGGACGCCTGGGAACATCGCTCTAGAGCATTTTTGAGCCTCCCTAGATCTCTGCAGCAACACCCCCTACCGCTCCTCCCCCCCCCCCATTCAGATCTTGACCAGTCCTTCTGCTTCCTCTGCCTTTCTCCTCTTCCTCCCACCTTCTCTGGAAGTGATTTCCCTTTCCTCCTCACCATACATGGCTTCCCTCTTCAGTCTTACAGCAAGACTCTATGACCTATTCAGCCAAACTCTAATCTGTAATGAAACTCATCATTTAGAAAATCCCTTTCTTTCCCCAGTGCCTGCTTGTTAAGGCTATTATCTTGCTAAAGAGGTCAAGGAAGGCAGCTTAGAAACTCCAGCTGATGAATGGCCTCTTTCTTCCTGAGAGAATCTGCCCTTTCCTTCCCCCCGGCAACTGGGAAGTATTATCCCCATTGGAGAAGCACTCAGGCAGGCCCACTAGGTGGGGATGTTGTAGAAGGGAACTGAGCCCCAGATGTCTGGATGGCCAGAAAGTCCTCCAAGGTCCTTGCTAGCCAGCAGCAGGGGAGGCAGTGGCCTGGCTAAGGGAGAGCGGAGGGCACCCCTGGAATGCTTCCTGATGGGTCAGGGATCTGGACTCTGGTTTTCTCATAACCCCCAGCAATAGTGCATGTGCTGACTGGGGCTTCTCATGGCAGGTACACTCCTGAGGACACATTTCAAAGACCACTTCACAAGGTGGCAAGTCATACTTTTCTGGTCGGATCACCAGGCTCATATTTTCTCAGGTGCAGCCCACATAACCAGACCCCTGGAGCAGCAGAGGGGTGTGCAGAAATCTACATGACAGATACGTGTTTCTATCTGTTCAGGCTTCTGGAGACCATGTCTGACTGAAAAGTCGGCAAATGTGGGTGGCATGTTGGAGAGAACTTGCTTCACAGTACCTGCTGGTATTGTGCGTCTCAAGGGCTCTTCAAAGGGAGACAGACCTCCTCCCAAGGGGCTTGAATAGACCAATGAGGGAGCACATGCAGTGGAAATTAAGGTGATGCAGATGCAGAGATCAAGCTATCGTCTTAAAAATGAGCCACAAATTAAAACCCAGTGATGTAGAGGCTGCAGCAGTGTACCCCATCCCCAGGCGCGGAGCTGGTAAGCTGAGAGTGCACTTGCACCTGCTGAACTACACCAGAACAACCCATCAAAGATCTATTAGATTTCTATGTTGTATAACAAATCACCACACACCTAATGGCTCATCTCACACCTTGTATGGATCAGAAGTTCACGTACAATTTAGTGGGATTCTCTGCTCAGGTTCTCCCAGAGATGAAATCAAGTTATTGCCCGGACTATGTTCTTAACTGGAGACTCCAGTAGGGAAAGACCCACTTCCAAGATCCCTTGGATTTGGGGCAAGATTCATTCTGCTGGTGACTGTAGAATCCATGACAGTTGATTTCTTCCAGGCAAGTATATGAGTCTGCTGGGACTGCTACAACAAATACCAGAGTAGGGGCTTAAAGGACAGACATTTACCTGTTCACCATCGTGAAAGCTAGAACTCTGAGATCAAGTTGTTGACAGGTTTACAGGCACTATCCCTTGATAACCTTTGGTACTTGTATTTGACTCCTTGTTTGCCTTCTGGATTCAGCTATAGCCCTTCAGACTTGTATTTGTAGCTGTGTTTAGTTTTGGGGTGTGTGCACCCAATTCCAATGTGCTCTGGGCTTTTTAGCACCCAGCTTCAGTACCTCCCCTGGGAAAGTCCACCACAAAAAGTGCTACAACTTCTGTCTGGTTGTTGAGACACTGATCTGGAGTTCTGCAATCATGTAAGTGGGTTGACAATGAGGTCTCCATTATGTGAGGGAGCTCAAGCTATCCCACCTCCAGGGATCCCATGGAGAGATCTGAACAGAGAGCCAGAGACAGAGAGAGAGAGACAAACAGAGGGAGAGGCCAGGCAGCCTGTAGCTGCCTTTGCCTCCTGTTCTTAAAGTTCTGGATCCTCTCTGCCTCACAGGAGAGACGGAGCTAGAAATGCTGACCAAGCGGGTCCTGCATTTGAACCATCAGAAACAATGCCGGATGATGAAATAATTATTGTTTTGAGTGACTACATTTGGGGGTCATTCTTTATGCAGCAATGGTGATTGCAACAGCAGGCATTCCAAATGGGAGCTAGCACTATGAATTTAATTTATCAAAATTTAAATGGAGGTGTTACCAACATTCATTGACATTATAGAATCTTAAAAATTTTAAAATAAACAAAACCCAAAACCTGTACGCTCATAGATAACTCTGGAATGAGTATCATAAGGGATTTTTACCATCTTTACTGCCCACATTCCCTAGCTTCCCACCTATCTGACTTTCCTCCATTACTTTCACTACAAAGCGTACTCTTTTATTTATTTATTTATTTATTTATTTATTTATTTATTTAGAGACTAGGTCTCGCTATTTTTGCCCGTGGAACCCCAGGCTCTTGTTGCCTGGGGTACCACGGACTCAAGCAATCCCCAGTCTCAGCTTCCCAGGTAGCTGGGATTACAGGCATACACCACCACGCCCAGCTATTTTTTTGGAACTAGGTCTTGCTACGGGCCCCAGGCGGGACTCGAACCACGATCCCTAGCCCCAGCCACTTCATAGGCTGAAGCTTACAAGCACAAGCCACCATGCCCAGCCTACAAAGCATACTCTTCATCCAGTTATTTGCTTGTTGCCCATTCCTCACTCCCCACCACACAATGTAAAGTTCATAATAGAGACCTTGTTTCTTCTCTTGGGTTCTGTGGGTACAGATTTGTGGGACAGATTTTCTCCTTTCAATTGGCAAGAGTGAGTCTAACCACAGGAAGGAGACCAAAACAGGAAAGCAAGTCTTCAGAAAGGGTCAGACCAGAAAGTCACATAGAAACAGCAGGACTGGTCCTGAGGTCGCACACAGTTCAGGCATTGCCATATTTTATCCTGGAGGAAACAGGGAGAAGGATGAGAATGACCCAGGAGGCCGGTGGCCAAGTCCACTCCAGACCAGCACCCCATCCCCCTTCAGGGCTTCTTACCTCAATGTCACACTCCTGGAGCCTCTACACAGAGGCACCAGCATCCATGCTCCTTTGGTGTTTTAGTCTAGTTTCCCCTGAACATGCACAAATCGAAAGACCATTTTAAAAATAATTACTTCCTTTTATTTCCCCATTAAAGTATTGTTAGGGCGCTCTATTGATTTTGAAAATACTGCCTGAAGGCAGGTTATATTTTAAATGAGGATCATTTTAGGATGGTCACAGGGATTGTCTCAACCTTCCCCACCCCCCACCCTCAAGTGGATTTGAAACAAAGGCTTCACTGAAAGGAGTTGCTCTTTGGGGAGTCTTCCATGGATGCAGGCATGAGGAACAGGAGGAGGAAACAAGTTGGCTAGTGCTACAGGGACTGCTTTTGGATCCCACCAGAACCTTCTAAGCAGCTGTGTAAACTGTATTTCAGAGTTGGGGAAGGGGGAAGCATTTACCCATGGGCTCTCATCACCACTGGGTAGATCATCATTGTCCACTTCTGGGTTGGGCAGCCTCAGGAGATGCTCTATTCAATGGGCTTAGACATATATCGTCCCAAGGCAGGGGACAGAGGTGGCGTTGATCCCACAGAAGGAGTCTCTGGGCAAGCCAGCCAGGGTTTGCCTAGACCTAGTTGCTGCAGAAACAAATGGCAATGAAGCAAGGCCCAGAGGATTTTAAGGAGTATTCAGGAGGGGTCTGTCTGATCCCCAAACCTCTTCTTTCTGGTGCAGACAAGTGTCAACAGACCAGAAGAGAGAGGGAGCTCAGAGCCTGTGGCATTCCTACCTAATCGCGCAGCCTGCATTTCTCATCTAGGAATCCTCTAGGAAATTCCATCTGTGCTGTCAAAGTCATAGGGGAAGTTCAATGTGCCTTTATATTTGGAAAGACCAGAAACACAATCCCACCTCTGGGAGCACTTGGCTGCCTAAAGTTTCCCACTTCCTAGACACTGCAGTGGATATCAACTTTGTGGGGGTCGGCGAGGGAGGGGGAGCCCAGCTGCCAGGGAAGATGGGATGAGAAAATTCTCCTTTGCAGACATATAACCCTTATTATTTATTGAAAACATACTATTTTCAAGTACAGGTTAAGCACATAAGAGTCATTTGCTGATTTAATTCTCACCATAAGCCTTTGAGATAAATTTATACCCATTTGATAGAGGGTCAGCTACATAATTTTTAGTGCCCAGTGCAATGTGAAAATGCATGAAATGTGTTCAAAAATTAAGAGTTTGTTGGATAAAGATGTGGCATAGGTCTATAGTGGAATACTACTCAGCTATAAAAAAGATTAAACCTTGCCATTCATGCTGCCATTTGTGGAACAGGATGGGATGATGCTAAATGAAATAAGTCAGAAAGAGAAACACAAATACTGGATAATTACATTCATTTATAGAATATAGAGAAATCAAAATCAACCTTTAGATGCTGACAACAGAATGGTGGTGACCAGGGGGAAAGGAGCAGGAAGGAATGTGTACCTGGGCTGACTGGTTGGCGTGGGTGGTGACTGGATATCTGGGGCTGTGAGAAAGTATATTCTGGAGCCATCCGTATAGCTGTTAACTCCTCCTCTGTCTCTGTATCTGTCCAGGATTTTCATATTTCATTTCATTGATCCTCAAATCTGTCTTGAGAATAGTAAAGCATTATTGGTTCCATTATACTGATGAGAAAACTGAGGCCAGAGAAATGAAGCTCTTTGCTTATATCACGAAGCAAGTGAGGACAGAGCCACAACTTCAAGCCTCTTCAGTAGAGATTATCCCTTACAAGGGATCTTTAGGTACAGACAGCCTGCCCATCTTCTATTTCCAAAGACCTGACAAGCACTTCCTTGGTTGACACACCAGAAGGACAACCCTCCTCACCCTCGGCCTCCGGCACACCAGAGTTTCACTCCTGTCCTAGAAACGAGCAAGTGTGGAGCAGGCGGCAAAGAGAAACATCCCAGCGCAATTGCAGCCTCAACAATGACAACTGATGAGGCACAATAGCAGGATCTGGCCTGTAATCACTCTCAAGCTATGCTCAGCTATTTAGGCGTCCATTCTGTTGGGAGAGAGTACGGGGAGTGGGAGCAGTGCGCAAGCCCTCAGCTTTAGCTCCTTGCTCATCATCATGGCACACCGTGCAGAGAAAGGACCCCTTTGTGACAGCGCCACAAATTACAGCCCAGGCAATCTGGAGTCTCAGCTAGAGAGGATTCTTGTCTCCCCTAAAAGAAAAATCTGTTTTAAGCTTAATTATAGACTGCCATGACTCGCCACCTAGTAATGATCCAAAGTCCCTGGCAAATGATAATAATAATAAGAGAGAGAGAGAGAGAGAGAGAGAGAGAGAGAGAGAGAGAGAGAGAGAGAGAGAGAGAGAGAGAGAGAGAGAGAGAGAGAGAGAAAGAGAGAGAGAGAGAATTAATGACTCAAATATGAGTAGGAAAAAGGGCCAGACAAGTTCTGGGAAGATAGCGATATTCTTTACAATGTTGAGGCGTAGAATGAGGCTCATGGCATTGCGATGGAAAATAGATACTCTGGTTCCATTGCCAACTTGCCAGGCCCAAGGGCTTAGTGTTAACTTTACCTACTTTCTGAATCTTTAATCTTGTTGCTCCAAAATTCACCCTGTAAACTGTAGGAACAGCTCCCAAGATAAAACAATGTCCAAAATCAAATGACCTAAATTTAATAGGACAATGCTGCTCAGATCTCGAGAGACTACATTGAGCAGGCTAGAAGTGTGTGGAGATTGTTTTTGGCATGTTAGCAAGTAGATGTTGAGTTTTATCAGATGATACCTTTAAAATCAAGTTTTCTTTGTCAGTTTCCATGGACTGTACTGTGATAAGTACAGCTGACTAGTGGCAGCTCCCTCTTGTGGCCACATTAGGAATGAAAAATCTAGCTCTTCATTCCCCCCTACTATCCTACTGACCCCCAAAAGCAAAATAACAAAGACTTAATTGACCCAAAATGCTGGGAGGGAGAGGGGCTGGATTATGTTATGCTCGATCTTACTGGAACCTGACTGTTCTCTTGAACTTGTGAGGCTTTGTAAAATGGTGTGACTATCAGGAGAAATTTCTTTCTCTTCCTTTTTAACTTCTTCCTTAGTTATTGTTCATAAATTATTTGTGAAAATAGCTACTTTATAGTGTATATAAAATAACTCTTCAGTTATTTTCCATTTTCCTCTGTGAGAATTCTTGGAACATCAAAGAAATGTTTTAAGCCTTTGTGCTTCTAACAGCAAGATTCTTGGTGTGAACTCAGTTTTCTCAAAAGAGATTTCAATGTGCTAGATATGGAACTCGGGCACAGGGAGCTGTCTGTGCTTATAGAGAATTGAGTGAGTTTCCCAGTAAGATATCCTTGACCGGGATCTTGACTGTTGGGTCAAAGGGAGATGTTGTCTACTATCTCATGCTTCCTCTGACTACTGTAGTCTGGTTTTAGGAAGGAAAAATAGCATGATTTACCTATAAGTAGTGTTTTCTTGATTTTGAAACCATGGGGAGTCTTCTCTGTTGTGGTAATAAAATTAGGAAAGAGATTAGCTGTGAATCATTATGTTGTAAATAAATAGAAAACTCAACATAATAGTAGTTTTAATAGTACATGAAGTCTATAGGTGCAGGCAAAAGAAAACTCTATCCGTTTCAGGTAAGGTTTGATCCAGCAGATCAAAAACATGACCTAGGCTCCCACTTTCCTCTCTGTCTTCTATGGAATAGTGGGAGCTCTCTCTTCTGTCATTTTTGCCTTAGTGATTCCTGAAGGTCACTTGAAGCCATTTCCTGTATACTCTAAAGAACCTTTGCATTCTAAGGGCATTCTTTGTCCTCAGTAGTGTATTCAATAAGCTAGAGAGCTAATATCCTAAGATTAACCCTCAGAATCAAGGAATAGGAATTGGTGAATAAATATCCCAGCTTAATTAACCTCCCTGCAAAACCAGTATATGATATATTCAACACCAATTTTCAAATGGAACAGCCTCCCCCCCCCCCACAGTTACTTATTAAATCTCTTCTTTCTTAGTGGCTACCATCTTTTCCTCTTTCACTGTCTCATTCCCCTGACTTACAGTGTTTTGGGGATACAAGCCTCCTAAAATCACTTCCACCCAAATCCTCTCAGTATCTCCTTTGGGGAATAATCCAGGCTAAAAACAAAGCACACTCTGTCTGAAACAAGGGACAAACATGTTGGATAGCAAACCATAGATGTCACCCTTTTGAAAACTCCAAAGATAAGACCAAGTCAGAGAGGTGCCCTCTGGACATGGGTGTCTGGACATGGTTGGGGGAGAGCCACTGAAAACAGGAGACCAGAATCTGTGGCAAGATTGCCAGCATTTTCATAGGGAACAGCACATGGGATCTGAACCCATGTCATTTTGGTGAGGGCAGTGGGTGGTGAGTGGCAGGAGGGACCTTGGGGAAAGGAGAACTAGGCCTCTTGATTTACAGGGGAAATTAGAAACAGCAACCAAAGGAAGCTGTTCTTGTTGCCATCCTCCCCGACCCCATTACCTGATCTAAGATCTGTCTGCTCTGTGAAAGTAAACACAAGTGGAGAGCCACAGAGACCTTGAAAGTACTTGAGTGAGACCCCAATATTGAGCCCCTCAGCGTCAGGGAGCCCCTGAGGCCTACAGTATTGCACCGAGGGAAATGCATTGAATTAGGAAGATGTGATTGACTTTGGGGGGAAGATGTCATACACTTAATTCAACAGCAAGCTCCTGAGCACTTACTGTATGTAGACATTGGTGTGTGGGCATGGAGAGATGAACAAGACATATTCCATACACATGTGCATGCGCACACACACACACATTTATGCAAGCTCAGAATCTAGTGAGGAGAGCAAGAAAGTCACATTGGCGGAGTCAGTGAGGAGTGATATCATTACATCCCCAGGATGAGTCAGCTAGGAAGACACAGAAATTCACCGCGCTGAAGAGGAGCTGGGAGCGCATATCCAGTGGGTCTGCCTCCCAAGTGTTTCTTTGCCCTCTATCACCCATCTTTGTGACTTGAAAGGACTGCAGCAACTGGAGTTGCTGCTACTGGAGCAAAGCCTTGTGGGAGCTTTAATGCAATCCAAGGGGTTTTCACTTGCTTGAGTTCTGGCTTGTGGCAACGGTATATACCCTGGTGAAAGTGGGTTTGTGGAATTTATGGCAACCATGTATCCCTCAGGCCTGTGTGCTTGAACCACAGATGGCTGATTGGTGGGGAAAGGGCCTGCACCTGTGGATAACCTCAGGGCGCAAACTGTCCAAAGGAGCTGTGCCTGAGGCTGACCCAGTTTGACAGTGGGCGGCACACTGGTGCTCTCCTTTCAGGATTTGTTCCAGGCATTCGTTTATTTGCAACCACTCAATTTACTGCTAAAAATAGTCCTCCAAAGCAGATGCGCAACTGACCGTGACTCCTGGTGAAACAGCCCAGCGCACAAGCACTGAAGCACTCCCCTTTGGGCTTACCAGCTCAGTGGACCGCCAAGGACTGAAGCAGGTCTTCTGGCCTCTACACAGGCAGATCCGGCCACTCCCATGACCCCAAGGGCATCTATCCTTGAGACAGTTACCCTCTCTAAAAAAAAAGGGCCTCTCAGTCTGGCTGATGGTGGACAGTATTACATAGAACTCTTCAGTTGTAGCAGAATAAATTCATCTCTCAGACTGAGTTCCTCTACTACTACTACTACTACTACTACTACTACTACTACTACTACTACTGCTACTGCTACTGCTACTACTACTACTGCTATGACTACCACTACTACTACTACTACTACTACTACTACTACTACTACTACTACTACTACTACTACTCTTTGTCCACAAAAACAAGATGGTGCCTGATTTGGTCCAAAGACCAGAGTTTGCCATCCTGTGATCTGAGACACCACAGCCTATGAGAAAGTGGCTGGAGGACACCATCTTGGTCCTTTTGTTCAGGATACTTGTTCCAGGTCTTAGGCGGTGGGAGGCTGCCATCTTGAATGCTTTTTACTTAAGATTTCAAAACACTGGACAATAACTGGGGTAAAATAACTGGCCACTTGTGGCTTCAGTGACTCTTTGTTTCCTCTTCTTTGTTAAATAAATTCCATTACTATTGTTCCCTGAGTGGTCTTGGAATTATGCATGTTGGTAAAGAACTCAGACAGGGACTGGTAAACTATTTGGACTCAGTCCTTGGCCAATTTTAGTGCCCTTTATTGCCCAGTATCACTTTGACCCTGATTTATTTTTATTTATTTATTTTTGGCCGCTGAGATACCATGTCTGTCTTACAAGAGATTGTCACTGGGTTTACTTATTATTCCTTGGTTGGTTTGACTGCTCCCAGCATATGGCAGGAAGTTAGGGTCACATAGTCATTTGATCTCCATAGTTAGATATTCACTTTCTACCAGAGCCCAGTTACATACCAGGAGCTATATTCTCACTGATGTATAGTTCTGTATTGTAGATTGTCTACTCTAGATTTTGTGGCCATGTTCCAGAAATCCAGGGTTTGATACTGTGTCTCTCCTATTGGAGCCAGTTTGCACAGATATCTCTAGTATACCATGGGATTTCTTTTTTTTTTTTCTCTCTCTCTCTCTTTTTTTTTTTTTTTTTTTTTTTTTTTTTTTTTTTTTTTTTTTGAGACTAGGTCTCGCTATTTGCCCATGGAACTGGAGGCTCATGTTGCCTGGGGATCAAGCAATCCCCAGTCTCAACTTCCCAGGTAGTTGGGATTACAGGCGCATGCCACCACGCGCAACTATTTTTTGGGACTAGGTCTCACTGTGTTGCCTTGAGCGGGACTCGAACCATGATCCCTAGCCCCAGCAGCTTCATAGACTGAAGCTTACAGGAACAAGCCACAAGCCCCATGTTCAGTCCCATGGGGTTTCTTTCTTACTTGACACAAACAATAGTTTAGCACTACTATAGAGCAAATGCAAAGTTTTCTGACTTTTCTTACTGATTTGATAAAACCACATTCACCATAATAATAACCACATAATAAGTTACCAAAGTTTTATTAATTTATTCTAGCAAAGACCATACATAGCACATTGACTGAAATTAGGGCCATTAGTTGGTTATGTTCATGATAGCCCCTTTTCATCTATCATGATCTATTTGACTTTTGTAGGGGCCAGGCTGAGGCATTAATAGAGATGTGATGAGGACCAGCATTTGGGCATCCTTTAATCCTTTGAAGATGGTACTGTCTCTGTCATACTGCTACCCCAGAATTAAAGACATGGACATAGATATTTGTATCTATTAAAATCTAATAAAACATACATATATATATTTTGTTATCATATCTTGATTGGGACAACAGATGCTAAAATTTCAGGAATTTCCGCTGTGTTTATTCCACTGACCAAGGAACCATTGTGTTATGTCACTTAGCAACAGGGATACTTTCTGAGAAATGATTTGATAGATAGGTTTGTCTTTGTATAAATGTCATAGAGTGTAATTGCATATACAGTATAGCTGGTGCCAGATGGTATAATCTATTGGAATTACTGCTGTATATTCAGTCTCTTGTTGACCAAAGCATTGCTAAGTGACACATGACTCAATGTCCAATCACAGACAGTGGATCTTTTCTTGGACTCAGTGGCGTCCAAGCCTGTGAATCAAACTTGCTCCAGGGCTCCATTTAATATCTGATGCCAAGTTTATAACTCTAGTCCTCGATGAATTTAGACCCTGTATCAAAGTGTTGCATTCTGGGCATCCCTCTTCTCACCAGAGTACCTGAATGAATCACCATAGACCCTTAAAGAAAGACTGAAACCATCTCTGCTCTTGTTGGAGCCATTTTCATGAGGACTTGGCTGCTTCTGCAGTCATTGGTTCTGGATCTGAGAAGCTGCTCAGGTCCAGAATCAGGCAAGGAATCAAGACTTTCGAGGAAGGTAGCTGAGCTCAGTCTTTTCATCCATCCTTGGTTTCTTGTTGATGTATATTAAGCAGTCCTTGTTGGCAGCTGGTGTCTTGCCCCTAGAAGAGAAACACTATCTTCTATGAGCTGGGGGATAGTGGTAGGGAGATAGAATGGATGGTTAAAGTGGCAGAGGGGAGATACTGGGGAGAACTGAAGTCACAGACTACTAAAATAATTTACATTAATAGCCTGAAATTGCCTAGGTCTAACTCAGCTCATATGGGATGAATGGCAGTGTAGTAAATTCTGATTTGAGGCTGGAGGATGGAGTCAGAAGGCTGTCAGCAACCTTTAAATAAAACAGAGCAGCTTTAAAAGTCACTTTGAAAGTCTTTACATATGTTAATAGAGGGTCAGCAAGAGGGTAAGTTAGGACCATCAGGCCTGGGGCAAGTTCAGAGAATTCCTTGTTATGGGGTTGGGTTAGGTTAACTAGGTTTTCTGTCATCTCACAGAACCACTTTGGCTTCTGTCTCTGCAAAGGGAAATATGACTCAGCAGAGAGCCAATTAATTTGGTAGGAGATATGTGAAAACCCTGAGGTTCATATTTTTGGCTTTCAATATTCTATCAATTGTGCCCAATTTTTGTTTCAGTAAAAAAAAAATTAAACCTCTAGCATCTAATACATACATTAAGCTTCCTGGCATCTTCTTGGGTAAAGATTGATGCAAATGTTGTTTTTCTCTATTTGGAGTGGGGAGTATTGTTTAACTGATGTTCCTAGAATTTTCTTTGTTCTTCAAAAACCTATTTCAAATGTAACTGAGCTATAACACTCTTCCTATTTTTTCTACAGGGAAATTTGGACTAATGATCTCTCATGCCAGGATATATCTTGACCACTGTAGAACCCTGAGCCCATCCAGGACTGAGAGTAACCTGGGACAGCTCCATAGTAACCCAAAGAGTGGGGGTGGAGGCAATCCACTCGAGTCCCCAATAGATGCTACCGAAGTGGTCCCCATTTCCTTCCACAGCTGTCAAGCTCTTGCCAGTCCTCTCTGGAGAGAAGGAACAGTGGACAGCAGTGGGCCAGGAGCACAGTTCTGTCACCTTATTGAGTACTTTATTGGGGTTCAAGGTAGATTTCAGGGAGCAGCCCAGAAGTAACCATGCATCTCGGTACCATCTTAACAGTCTTTTCACAGAAATTCCCAAATCCAACCTTCGTATAAAAAGTCATTTACCAAAAACACAGATACCCACTTCTATGTGACTCCAATTCTATGAGGTTTTAGTTAGTCATATTCATAGAAACATAAGGCAGAGTGGTGATTATAGAGGGCTGCCAGAAGAGAAAATGAGTTATTGGTTAGTGTGTATAGTTTCAGGTTTATTCGGTGATGATACTCTGGCAGGGGGAAGAGAGAGATGAATAGGTGAAGCACAGAGGCTTTTTAGAGTAGTGGAAATACTCTGTATGATGCCACATTAATTGTATGTCATTTGTCCAACCCCACAGATTGTACAATAGCAAGAGGGAACCATGATGAAAACTATGAACTCTGGGCGATGGTATGTGGATGTTGCTCGACCAGTTGTTATAAATATGCCTTTCTGTTGGAAGATGATAATGAGGAAGGTTGTGCATGTGGGGGCAAGAAGACTAGGGAAGGTCTCTGTTCCTTGCTCTGAAAACTTTCAGCAAAGTGGAGTTGTGAGCGTCCTAAACTCACATCAAGAAACATTGGTCAGGCTGGGTGTGGTGGCGTGCGCCTGTTGTCCAAGTGCTGGGAAGCAAGAAGCTTGAGATTGTTGAGTTCACGGGTTTGAGACTACCCCAGGGAACATAACGAGACCTGGTCTCATAGAAGCAGCCAGGCGCTGTGCAGGTGCCTGTAATCCCAACACCTGGGAGATTGAGGCTGGGGATCACTTGAGTCCACGGTACCCCAGGCAACTTGAGTCTGTGGTACCCCCAGCAACAACATAGCGAGACCTGGTCTCAAAAGAAAGAAAGAGAGAGAGAGAGAGAGAGAGAGAGAGAGAGAGAGAGAGAGAGAGAGAGAGAATGAAAGAAAGAAAGAAGAAAGAAAGAAACAAACAAACATTGGTCAGGATGTTGGGAATTAGGGTTCCTGGTGGGAAGTGACTAGAAGGGCCTCTGAATACAGGGTCAAGTTGAGCTAAGGTGACTGGAGCAAGGACTGCAAAGCAGAGAGAGTCAAGGTCTCGCCCTTTATGGAAGACTCTTGTCCTCCAGGAGTTGGGGAGCCAGATGCAGCCCTGGCCCTCTGCAGAGTTTGTGTATGCAGCGTGGGCTTTTGTAGAGCTGAATTAGTAAAATGCAACTTTATAATCAAAATTCCTGGCTCTCAAATGGCACCTCTTCCAGAAAGCCTGCAAAGAGCATTCCTATTTACTCTTCCACACAAAATGCTGCTTTCTCCACTAACACTGTGAGGATTGAACGGCCACAAAAACCGATATAAAAAGAAAACATTTAAAATACAGTCACTATTGCAGGTGCATTTTGGATGGCAAATGTATTTGGTTGGATAAATTGTTATCAGCTAGGCTTTCTCTTCTTTTTTCCCTTTTTAAACTACCATAAAAACCCAGAGTAAGTTACCATGAAAAGCTATAATAATGCTAATTTTGTTCCCATTTCCTGGCTTTTTCCACTAGACTTGAGGCTCTTTAATATGACTTTAAAATTTTTTCCCATTAATAATACCCTTTCTTTTGGGCTCCGCTCTTTTGAAGTTGTATTATTATTTCCCTCTATGTCTGACTGCGGCATATTTGCTCTTTAAAATCAACTCCTAATGCATGAAAGCACATTCCCAAGGGCTGTGCTGTCCACCCTGAAGTTTAAAAGCTTCCAAAAATGAGTGGGGATGCATCATTCTGAATGGAAACATTTGGGGCAGCTTGCCCTGAAACCTCCTTGGGAACAGGCAGATCTGGGGCATGGGGGTGCATCTAAATGAGGAGGTGTGCGTCTGATCCGTCACTGGCTGCCTGGTGCCCTGGTAACAGCCCTAGCACACATGGTACCCACACATGTGGTAATCACCCATTGTGAGCAGTGATTTCTTACACTTTCCTGCCCATGGACCCCCTGACCCCCTCCACAGAGGGGCAGCAGATGCTTTTTCCCCCAGGAGGTGTCCCCTAGGGTACACAGATGCTGAACTGGGGTATCAAGGGAATTTGGTCTTTGAATGCAGAATTTGAGAAACACAGGGAACATTTGATTCAGAACTGAGAACTGTGTCAAGTCCCTGTGGCAACTTTGGCCTGATCCTGTCATCAGAGTCCCCTGGGGACACTTACATATGCCTTTGACTCACCCCTAGATTGGAAAACAAGTTTGTTCCTTTAATAAACACACCTTGCTTAATTTTAAAACAGTGTTTATTGGATCAAGGAATGAATAGATGAGAAAGTAAGCCCTATCCACTTGAGAGAAATACTGCCATTTTCCCCATTTTAAAGAAAACTGAGCATTGGAGGGGCTATATTCTTACAAAATCACAGAAATAAGAGGCAAATCTTTGTCTTTTCCCAAAGACTGGGTGTTCCCCTCCCTGCCCAACCTGGTGCTCATGCCCATCTGGGCTATGATTCCCACCTCCAGATCCTCTTGATTCCAGAGACAGTTTAAGATCTTTTTACAACTTGATCACCAGTAAGTGGGAATGGTAAAAAGGCATCGTGTAATAATAACTAACTTTTTATAGCATTTGCTCTGACTCAAGCATTGTTCTAAGCACTTTTTGTCTGTTGAGTCATTAGATTAAATGAAGTTATAGCCCTCATATGATGGAAGGTTATTAGCACCTGCTGCCACAGATGAGACAGAAGACAGATTACTTTCAAGTGGCAAAGTCTGGATTCAAAGTCAGGCAGTTGGTTCCTGGGTCAAGCTAACAAGCTTTCATCATCTGGTAATCGGTTGGACTCAGAACAAAATCATTACTTCACCATTAACAGGGTTTCATCAGAAACAACAAAAAAGTCATTTGCAAAGTACAGTCTTGTGGCAAGATATATGCATTTCCCCTGTTGTAGGTCAGTGCCCTAATATAGACTTTGGAAGGGTAGCATCTGGGTAGAGTGGTACCTCCTTCCTCCTTTCACTGGAGCACAACATCACTTCCTGACAGAGATTCAGGGCATGATGGGACCTGTAGCTTGTCGATTGCACCTGCATGGGAGCTCTCTTCCAGCTTCTGGACCTCATTCAAATAAGGTTTCTATACACTTATTTTCTCAGCTGTGAGAGAGATAGGTGCTCTGGTATTCTACCTCCTTATGGGCTGCTCCAGAAACTTCCCATCTGTGTGAACACTCCCCTCACTTCCCTAGATGAGAAGAAACAACAGTCAGGGAAAGGTTCTGCACCCAGTGCCTTGAGTCATGTATCCTGGCATGAGTGAGGCTTCGGGTCTTGGTACAATCCTTGGCTCTGTTCATGATGCTTTCCCCTTTGTGAACCTCCAGGCTCCTAACGCAGCCATATAGCTAAGCCAAAAGCCAAGAATCTGTGCCCAACTTCCCAGTAGCATCCTGGAGAAAGACCTGGTCTTTCTCATCCTCTACCTACTGATTTTTCTGAGATAGTTGGGTCCTAACCTTACAAAGTAATAATATTGCTCGGAAACTGGCCTATCTTCCACCACTAGGGTTGGTGGAGACCAAGTCCTCCATACTAGGCTCAGTTCAGCCAGGCATGAGAACTGTCTAAAGGAATGCTGGTTGCAGGCCCTGATCTTTAGTGTCCATGTGCATGAGTCCCTTAAGACCAGGAATCACATCCTGTCTATCTCTTAACCTCAGAACCTGCATAGAATCTGCCTCACTGGTATGTTTTAGTGATGAAAGCTGAAAAAAGCATACTCAGTATATTTTGGTGATATTGGATGAAGGACCCTGTACTCCCACTCTCTGCATGCAGGGTTAAGTGCCTTTCCAGCTACAATCAGAGCCTTTCTTCCCTTATCTGTGTTGCCTAAAAACTTTCTGGAAGCCTCAATCTTCGCAGTAAGAGATGTCATGTTTCTGTGAGATAATTAAGGAGAACTGAAATAAGAGGTTATTTGCAAAGGTTTGGGTAGTGTCAGAAAAAACCATATGGACTCTAGACTAATAATAAGCTGCTACCAATGACTGAAGGGGTAAGGTTGGGGGAAAGTTCTGGAAACCAAAGGCAGAGAAAGAAGCATAATTGAAGAAAAGGGACACCCGGCAGGAACACTTTCACTGTCACTGACAACCAGTGACCTGGTATGGAGACAACTGGGGGAATAAAGACCTGGACTACCTTCTTGTGCCTTATCACCTGTTGTCCCCCCCATGGTAAAATGTGTGTGGAATCAAGGAGTTCTGAGGGTGGTGTTCCTGCCATTCTGGAGCTCAGGGCAGGGTGAAAAAGGCTAAGATATTACTCTATATGACTACTTTAACAGTATACATAGACATATACATACACATTTAAAGTATACATAGACAAGGTGACTGCAACAATAAACAATTATTTCTCACAGGCCTGAGACTTGGAAATTCCAAGGTCAAGATGCTAGCAGGTTCAGTATCTGGTGAGGACCTGTTCCTGTTTGGAAATTGGCCATATTCTCACTACTTCATCTCATGCCTCAGCAGGTAATGAGTATTCCAGACTCTCTCTTCCAAGGGCTCTAATCCCTTGAAGAGAGCTCCACCCTCATGACCTAATCATCCATCAGGGCCCCCTTCCTAGCACCTCACATTGAACATTAGAGTTCAGCATATGAAGTTGGAATGATCACAATCTTGCAATCTATAGCAGCTAAAGGAGCAAGCCAAATATCCTGCACAGTAAGAAGAAACGCTCATTCTCTCTCTCTCTCTTTATATATATATATATATATATATATATATATATATATATATACAGATAAAGATATAGATAGATATGCCTGCTACTATTAAAAGACAAAACTTTGAAAACCGCTATTCTGACCCAACCCTCTTATTTCACTAGTAAGGAAATTGAGGTAGAAAATTGTCTTGGATCGATCCAATTGCAAACCTAAACCCTAGTCACTTGATTGCAAATCCCTAATTTGTCCTCAAGAATATCCTAACTTTTTCTCAGGGACCTACTTCAGTGTCACATGCTCCTGTAAGCATTGGTGTTTGCAACCACTTGCTGATTTTTCATGATAGGTCTCTTAAATCACCCTCTGTAACCCATTGCCTGGCTACTCCTAGGCCTCTGAATTTACTGTTCCAGTTAAAGTCACGTCCACGAAGAGGGAGGGAACGAACGGCTCTCCCCAGCCCTTCAAGCCCCCAAATTGATTTGGCACTTGAAGTCACTGTTATATTTTATACTGAGTCTTCTGAATCAGTTCATTGAATTTTAGCTGTAGCTATATAAAATCCTCTCCAGTGAAATTATTTGGCCATATTGCGGATGGTTCTGCCATGATCTATCAATGCCACTAACTATCAGCAATAAAGAAAAAAATTCTCCTTGTTCTCTTTTGTTTTAATGAATTTTCTAAACTCATATTGAACCTTGGAAGACACTTCACTGGCTTTTTAATTTTTAAAAGGTACTAGTTTGTATTTTTGTATGAAATGTGCAAACTAGGAGTTGGTAAATGTTGAATATTTCTTATGTCATAGAAAGGTTGCCTGAGGGGTGGGGGGATTCAGGAAAGCTTGAATGGGATTTCTTGGAAGGAAAGGATGAGTTTGGGGAGAGATCTTAGGATTCCCATTTGACTTGTGTCCCATTTGAATTACACTCTTGTGACTTGCAGCAGGTCAGGGTGGAGGCATTTGTTAAACAAAGAGAAGGTATGGAAACCTGGCTGGGATGATTTCAGTGAATTAGTGCATAGAGAAAGGGGGAAAGGATGGCAAAATGTATCCAATGGTTGCAAAAGCATATATTCTTATCCTGTACAAGGACCTGATTTCCAGGTCAGTGGAGTAGCTATTGAAGCCTGCTTCAGAAAATCATCACCAAGTAGCATAGGTGGAGGAAGCAGAAAGCACCATGAAAAGGGAGCAATTCATGAACTGTAGTTCAGGGAGGAAAAACCATGAAGGCCTATGAATCTCAGAGTCTTAAATGCTGAGAGTGTATCTGGACATCCAAATTAGATTTTAAAGGCAATTCTTAGACTAATGATGAAACAGGAGTTAATATTAACTTGCCTAATAAAATGCAGAGGGGAAACTCTTATTTCTTGTTGATAAAGAGGTCACGTATTCATCACTGTGGTGATCTTTTTAGGTAACTCTATAATGCATATGTTCTGTCATCAAGAGAGCGTCCTCTAGTTAATCAAAATTATGTCCTTATGTCTGTATAATGGACATTTTAACCAATGGAAAGTCAGGTAATAATTAAAAAAATAACTTTAGAAAGTTCTGCCCTTGTTTCAGTGTCACAATTTAGAAAAAAAAATTTAATTGTAGAAAGTGTTGTTTGAGCCGGGCACGGTGGCTTGTGCCTGTAAGCTTCAGCCTATGAAGCGGCCAGGGCTAGGGATTGTGGTTCGAGTCCTGCTTGGGGCCCGTAGCGAGACCTAGTTCCAAAATAATAGCTGGGCGTGGTGGCACGCGCCTGTAATCCCAACTATCTGGGAAGCTGAGGCTGAGGATTGCTTGAGTCTGTGGTACCCTGAGCAATGAGAGTCTGTGGTTCCACGGGCAAAAATGGTGAGACCTAGTCTCAATAAAAAAACAAAAACAAAAACAAATTTGTTTGAAAGAGAAAATTTGAAGTAAAAAATTAAGTTCTCAGTCCTCTTCCATGCAGCTAAGTGTAGAGCATTTCAAAGACACAGAAGAAAATAATAGAAATTAAGTATTCGTTTAGTTTCTTTCATTGCAAGCATCAGAAACTGATTTGATCCTTGAACACAATGGAAGGATAATGAGGACTCACAGAATGCCCAGGAAGGTGGAGAACTGGTTTGAAAATGGATAGATTTCATCCGGTGGACCAGACAAATATACCAAGGCATGTATCTCATAGAGGTGTCTGGTCACAGTGCTAGGAAGTATGAATTTTCCACTATTTTCCTATATGTTTGTGTGTCTGGCTTACAATCCAAAGTCCAAAAAGGAAGAGTGATTGGGCAAACATGCCACTCTGACTCTATTAGGTCAGGATTAAAATACTCCATCTTCAGAATAAGGTCTCTTAGTATGACCATTTCAGTGATAGTTCCTTGGAAGTGATCTGAGGTGCTTTGAGCAACTCTAAAATGGCACATATCCACTACAGAAGTCAACAGAAAAAAAGAGCCAGGTAACAGCTTCTCTTTTATTGCCAAACATTTCTGTATTTTCCTTTGAAAAGGTAGCAGATAAGCTTTCCTTTTCCTCTAAAACAGCAATTCTCAAATTGTGGTCCCCAGGCCAACATCATCAGTACCACTTGGTATATTAGTTTCCCATGGCTGCAGTGACACATCCCGACAAACTGAGTGGCTTAAGACTCAGAAGACAGCATCAATTTATTCTCTCATACTTCCTGGAGACTGGAATTCTAAAAATGAGGTTTTGGTACCCCATGTTCCCCCTGAAGGCTCTAAGGTAGAACCCTTCCTTGTCCCTCCTACCCTACCCTGTTGTTACTGGCAATCCTTGGTGTCTCTTGGCTTGTTGCTGTGGCACTCCACTCTGTCTCCATGATTACATGTCTCCTTGTATGTCTGTGTCTCTTCTTTTATGGATGCCAATTATATTACATGCAGGGCTCACTTAATCCAGTGTGACCATATCATCACTAATTATATTTGTAGACCATTTCCAAATAAGATCACTTTCTGAGCATGTGAATTTTGTGGCAGGGGCTGTGAGCACACTAGTCAGCTCAGTCCCCCTCAGAAATGCAAATCCTTAGGATTCACTCTGCAGCACTGAGTCATAAACTCTGGGAATAGAGCCCAGAAAATGTGTGCATAAACAAACTCCTAGGGATCTGACTCCTGAAGCAGGAGGACCAATGACCTCAAAGTTGCTATATATGCTTCCCCTAACTTTAGCACTCAGTCCCCACAGAAAACATGGAAAGCTGTCATGTTAGGGAGAAAGGAGGATCTGGTGAAAAGCAACATGATAGGGAAGTGGAGTAGTAGGATGGTGGACTGGCCTTGGAAGCAAGAGTGGACCTATAACTGCCTCTTGGTGTTTTTTCTAATGATTATAAACTACTATGTACTTATACTGATCCAAAATAGCCGTCATTATAGGCATCATTATCATCATCCACTCAGATGTCTACGTTGCAGATAACAAATGTTGTCACCTAAAAAGCTCTTAAAATTTATTTGAGTCAAAGAATTGACCTTTTACCTTGGCAATAGATTCAGCTTCTTTAAAGTTTTTTAAACTCAAGACTGTTTCCTTGAGAAGGAGAATTAAACTTTTCCCTAATAGCCAAAGAAAAAAATAAAAAATACTCTCTTAAGACTACTGAACTCTTAAGATTTCCCCCAATTAGAGCTTTCTGTCATTCCTCTTTAATGTCAATAATTGATATGTGGTACAGGCTCATTCTCAGGGGCTAGAAGAATTGAATTTATGCTATTTGGAGATCTTGGTCCAGATGAACTATGGCCATTTCACCATGATTAAATTTTATGTTACAGATCAATCAATCCTTACCTACCAGCCTCCAAGACATGCCTTCTCATTCAGACTTGAACCAGAGTGGCTCATTGAATTTTCTTTCCATCACTATTTATCAGCATTCTTGGAGACTTCGGTAGCTATGCAGACAGTTCATCCAATATTCTGGCCTCTCAACTCCTATCATCCAATTGTCTTTTATCTCATCCCATCTCCACTACCTCTTCTCAGAGTCATGTTCTAGACCTTAACATTACCCATAACTTCACCCCATTCAAAAATCCCCATTTCAAGAAGCAGCCTACTCTCTGATTACCTCTTTGCATCTGTCAGCTCATTTCCTCTATTACCCTAATTCCAACCAAACCCTTTGGCCCTACAAACTTTTGCTTTCCATTGCTTACCTAGTGTCTCTAGTTCCCTCCTGATTCATTCTTCCAACCTTCTTCTTGCACAAATTCTCTGGAAAAGCACTGTGGTATCAGAAACATAGATTCAGGGGCAACCAAATTCAAATCCTGTCTGTCACATCTGAGCTGTCCACCCTTAGAAAAAGAACTTAATCCTTCTATGCTTCAGTTCATCATTTACAAAAAGGGGTAAATAACAGCATCTTCCTCATAAGGTTGTTATAAATACTACATACATTAGCTATAAATACTACATGGGTTAGTTATAAATACTACATGGGTTAGTATTTGTAAATTACTTAGGTCTAGCACATAGATGTACCTTAGCATTATATATATATATACATGTATGTGTGTGTGTGTTTGTGTGTGTGTGTGTGTTAAGTAAAAAATGTATAACTCCACAACCATTTTGGGAGGGGGGTATAAAGGTGAGATGTTTTTTTTTTCTTTTTTTAACTCACCTTGCAAAATCAAACCAGTGGATAAACCCAGTTCCCCATTTACTTCACACATGTACCTTAGCAGGTACAAATAGCTATAGAAGAATGCACAACCATATTTTGCTTTAGGTTTATGAATTTATTACTAGATAATGTGGTAATAAGAATCCTACCCTACCCAAGTCAGTAAATCCTCCTACCCCTATTTAAAAAAATTTCTAATCTCTCTGTAAAGGAGAAACTTCTTTCCCTTTCACTGAAAAACCAACACAATTGCAGAAATTTCTCATATTTCAATCACCATATGGATAAAGCCATTTGACCCTGCACTTATCTTTTATCCTTCCTTTTGAGCACTAGGTTACATCCCTCTTATCTACTCAAATACTAGTTTACTGTAGGTTCAGGAAATCCTTACTTTGTGTTGTCACTAGGTTTTTGGAAATGGCAAATTTAAGCAAAATGTTATATAAGCAAACTAGGTCCTTGAGTAACATCATTTTCTCCAAAGTCAGCCAGGATGACTTTATTCTCATCAACATTATAATGAAATGACCTTGAATGGCATGACACTATTCAAGAACATGTCTTATCTTCTTCCCCTGTAAATTTCCTCTCTAAATTTCTACCCACCAATGATGCACATTCCCATCAGCATAGAAACATGCCCTAATATTGCTCATCTTAAAAATACAGAACAACTTAAACTTCCCTATTCACACCCTCTACTGACCCAGTTCTTTCCTGAAAGAGTTGTCTTTGAAGGACTTGTCTAAATTAGTTTCCTCTGCTTTCTTGTCACTCCTTCTTCCCCCACTACTCCTTTGAACTTTCTTTTGTAAAGGTTGCCCAAGACTTCTGCAATGGCCACAGCTAATAAGCAAATTTCATTCCTCATCTTACTTTACAAAGATTAGTAACTCCAGTGAGCGCTGCCTTTTTCTTGAAACATTCACTTTCTTTGACATCTTTTTGGGACATTACCTTCTTTCTTGTTTCTGGTCCCTTGTTTTCTATCTCAACTGGCCCCTCTTTTTCCTGACCTCTAAAAGTGGAAGGTCCAAGGAAGGTCCAAGGTCCAAGGTCCATGGTTTTCAATATTGGCCATATTTTAATAACTCCCAAATTTTGACCCTAACCACTGAACTTTTACTTCCCCCTTGCTCCTGCACTTCAGACTTATAAAATCACTGCTTAAACAAAACCTATACTTTGATTTCTAATAGTTGCCTGAATTTAGCACACTGAAAATACATCTCTACATTTTTATCCCAAACCTGTGCATCATGTATCTTTTCCATCCCAGCCAATGGTATCATGATTGATATGGGTTTCCAGGACAAAAAAAAAATTTAAATCAGTCTGAACTCTGTCTTGTCTCTTACTTACATATACAATCTATCAGCAAGTATGACTGAGCCTTACATCAAAATATATCCATAATCTGACAAATTCCTGCACCTTCATTGCTACTATTCTACTCTAAGCCATTGTCATCTCTCACTTGGACAAATGATGAAGCCTCCCAACTGATCTCCCTCTTTCCACATTTTCTCCTTCTTTGCACTAATCCATTTTTTTATATAGCACAGTGTGATCCTATTGATACATGAGCCATTACTCTTCTGCACAAGCTTCTCATCATATTTAGGATAAAATATCAAAACCTAAGCAAGATTTCCAAGGTCTTAGTAATCTTATGGTATCTCTGTCTCTATCGGTTGCAGACTTACCCTACTGCTTATTCTTCTTTAGCCATATTCCCACCATCTTTGGCCTCTATAACCTTTGTATTAATCCCCCAACACACAAAGTATATTGTATCTTAAAGCCTTTGTATCCATGTGTCTCTTTAGGCAAAATTTACCTCTCCTCCCCTTTCCCAGGGTGCAGCCTCACTCTTCATTCAGGTGTTTGCTCAATTGTCATTTCCTAAGATCATCATATCTAGCATAACACACTCCAGTACTCTCTGCAGTAGATTGTTCCCCTAGGGAACTGCCATCTAGTTTGACAATCAGTAGGTGAAGTTGAGTTTCTCCAAAGAAGACATACAGACAACCAACAGATACATGAGGAGATGTCCATCACCTCTGATTTTTAGGAAAACGCAAATCAAAAACTCAATTAGCTATCACTTCACATTTGTGAGAATGTCTGTTCTCACAACAAGTGAGAAGAGGGTGTGAAGAGAATGGAATTCTTATTCATTGTGGTGAGATTGTTAATTGATGCAGCCATATGGAAGTGGTATGATGATTCCTCAAAAGATAAAAAACCAGAAATTCAGTAGTACCCAATGATCCCAATTCTAGTTGTTTACTTGAAGAATATAAGAATGCTAAATTTGAAGAGATATATTCATTAAATGTTCATAGCAGTTTTATTTCAGTAGCTAAGTTCAGGTACTATTGACAGAAGATGTGGTGTATATACACAATGGGATACTACTCAGCTATAAAAAAGATGAAATCCTACCATTTAATATAACATTCATGGATATGGAGGATTTTATTATACTTAGTAAAACAAACCAGACAGAGAAAGACAAATATTTCATGATTTCACTCATATGCATTACCCCAAGAAACAAAACAAATGAACTAAAGAAAACAAAAATAAACTAATAAACTCTAAGACAAAATTAGTTACCATAAAGAAAAAGAGGGAAGAAGGTGGGTTGATAAGGTTAAAGGGGTCAACTATGTGGTTAAGGATAGAATGAACTTATATAGAACTTGTTTTTATAATAATGCACATGTGAAGCCTATACAGAGTTAAAATGCAGTGTTATCTCAAAACAATTAATGGAATTAAAATGATGTTTAAAAGAAAAGAAGAAAAAGGTAGGGTCTTTTTTCCCCTTGAGTCTGAACAGATCTTGTGACCTGCTTTGACCAATAGAATGCAGTGTGTCAATTCCAGAACTAGCCTTTAGAGAGCCCGGATAGCTCAGACTGTAGAGCATCAGAACTAGCCTTTAAGAAGCCTGGCACACCCAACTTTATTTTCTCTGGGAAGACCAGATGATTTGCCATTAAGAAGATCAAGGCATCGACCACATAATGAGCACAATGGGGGGAGGGGAGCACATGGCGAAGCACAAAACATCTGAATGAATTCTTGAGTCTTTCAGCCTGGTCCAGTGCCAAGTGAAAGTGCCAAGTGATCCACCCCGGCTGATGCCACATGGAGCAGAAAAACTAGCCAGCTGCACCCAAGCTGAATGTTTGCCCTACAAAATCATGAAAGATAGTAAGTTATTATTTAAAACCCTAACTCTGGAGATAGTTTGTTATAACTGGGTTACCTTGTAACTCCTCATGCTGTACAGTAGACTGAATATTTGTGTACCTTCAAAATTTCTGTGCTAAAACCGTTCCCCAGTGTGACATGGGAGATGGGGGTGATTGGGTCGTAAGGGCAGAGTTCTAAAACTGGTATTAGTGTCCCTATAAAAGAGACCTCAGGGAGTTCCTCATTCCCCTTTGGCCATGTGAGGACACGGTGAAAAGATAGCTATCACTCCACAAACAAAATGTTGGACGCTGAATGTGTAGACACTCGGTCTTGGACTTTCCATCCAAACTGTGAGAAATAAATTTCCATTTCTTATGTGCCACCTAGTCTTTAGCATTTTGTTATACCATATTTTTATGGTATTTTGTTTTATAGTAGCCTGAACAGACTAAGACACTGTTTATTTTCTTCATAGCAATTATCTCAGTAAGAAATTATACAATCATTAGTTTATCTGTCTACTGTTTATTATCTGTCTCTCCCTCTAGAATATAAACTCTATGAGGAAAATAACTTTTCTTGTTCACCACAGCATTCCCAGTGCTTGGAACAATCCCTGACCTATTTCAGGACTCAATAAACATTTGTTAAATATATTAATATACCGAGAACCCTGTTATAGGAGTCTTATTTTTTATAAAAATCATATCCATCTCCATGGAAACATTTCCTTTAAATCCTAGTATTTAATTTACATATGCCTTTTAAACCAGAGCTCTCTATCAGGTTAGTAGGGAAACTTAATCAGACTTATTTTTTCAAATCCAGAAAATACTTCAGGTCAAGATCTACTATGGATTTGAAGATGACTTGAGTATTGTTACCATTCATTGATGAGTACAGAGCAACCTGGGGTAGGTTCATGACAAAGTACCATTTTATTGAGTCACCTTTCTTCTGGGTTTCTTATGCCAGCCAGCTCCTCCTATTTAAACACACACAAGTCCCCACTTTGAGGACAGAACATCCAAGCAGAAGCTGATCATTCCTTATTAATTCCCATCAATTTTTCATCAGGGCAACAGGAGAACAGCCCCTTCTTTATTAGTCATCAAAAAAATATTATTTTCTAGTATTTTTCCTCTCTGACTCATTGGCCCTCACCATGCGTAAGACATCGGACACTGCCACATTGGGGACTGCTGAAATAGGTTCAGTGCACTTTCTTTCATGCCTGGTTGGAACGCAGAGTCATAATTAGAACAAGTCTCCTCTCCCAGATCATTACTCTGACGGTTCTAAATTGGTTCACACAATCCTATTTCTTTCTAAATGAGCGGGTCCTTGCTTTTCTGATGGGAGACCTGTGAGATTGACTACCAGGTCTCTGATACCTCCTACCTGGCTAGCATTTTCCCTGGTGTTTTCAGCTACTCTGCCCTCTACATTTCATTTGGGGGCCACAGTGCTCTCTTGTAGTTTAATTTTTCTAAATTTAGTCTGTCAAAGGCATGCAGCCAATGGAAAGGGATTATGTCTTACCAGGAATCCACATTTAAGCAAAGAAAAGTCCTCTCTGGGGATCTGGATTTATTTACTCAGTTTGGGGCCTCAAATGAAGACCAAATAGACTTAGCAGCCACACTCTCTCCTTCAATTTAACAGTCTCTTAAGCACAAAATCAAACACAATATAAAGAAGTGACTTGAGTCTTTCCTGAGTACCTTAACTTCTACTGCCTTGTCTTCCTGTCCCCTGCATGTCCCCAAAGACCCCCTCTATCTTCTTGAAGACCTGTAGCTTTTTAACGAGAAACATTGGCATCTTCTGAAAGACTTCCTGCTAACTCAGAAGCAATCCAGTAATGCAAAAGGTAAAATTACTGAAAGATCAGATTTATGGAAGATCTTGATTACAAAGGTAGCAGCAGTGGTTGATACCTTTTGGAAATTATCTTAGGTGCCTAAAACTGTATTTGGCATTATAGAAGATAAGAAATAAATCAAGTTTGTATCTTATTCTCTGCTTATAAGACAGTTAAAAAGACAAAACATTGTGTAGTGTAATAGCTGTGAGCAAGTACTATGACTGTAAACTAGCTATGCCAAACTTTGAATACTTAGCTTTCTCAGTTTCCTCATCTGTAAGTTGTAGACAATTAAAGTAGCTATCTAATAAGGGGTTTGTGGGAATTTAAATGAGTTACTACATGTCAGAATGTCTAGCTTATGGTAATTGATTTCTACTCTACAAAGAAATGGATGTGTGATCTGTGTCATATTCACACATACAATGCAGTGAGGCGCATGTAGAGAATTCAGAGGAAGGAACCAATGCTTGCAGTTTTCCAGGAAGCAAGGCTTTCTGGAATGACAATAATGCTCACTAAATATTAGTACATTTGCTTTGTCTACTTCCTGGTTCCCCTATCTGGGTCATGTGGAAAGACGTAGTCATATCCCAAGTTCTGGAAAATGAGATATATGTGAATGTGCTAGACTCCTTTGTCTCTCTGGCTATGGTAAATTAGGTGGACCATCCCAGATGTTGTAGCTACAAGTGACCATCAGTTGGGCACCTGAATATGAAGTAGAGGCCCCTCCTTTGATGAAAATACATGGCATGAATAATAAATAAATCACAGACCAAGTCAATGAAATTTTAGGGTTCTCACTATAGTGTAACCTACTCTATCTTATCTCAGGTGGTTCCTGCTTGAACCAGAGGGTGACTCTTATCCCCAAATAGCTCAAAACACTGGTTTGTTTTGTAAGTCAATACCAAGAGGAACTGGGTTTTATGATTATTAGGAGAGAAATGTTTTACCTTGATTTCTAGCCCAAACTCTCCTTGCCCAGAGAAGCAAGAACATTTTCTTGCTGTTGGAACCAGAACAATGTCTCAGTATGACAACTTCCAGCAAGAATGGTCATGCTTTCCTTCTCTGAGTTGGGGGCTTTGCTGAGGGAATGCATTTCTGGGAATGGAATGGTCTTAAAATAGTGCCACAATCATAATTAAAATATGAAAGGAGACAATGCTATGCAAATCAATTGCCTAGGAAAACCAAGAGTCATGGCTTCTGCACTTTTTCCTAGAAATACTACAATATATAATAATGGTTAAAGTGATTCTAGCCACTACAGCAAATTTGTATCATGGCTCAAACATGTAGCTTTGATTTCTTATATACTCATAGTTCCAAAATGGTTTTCCTCATTGATAGGTAGCTTATCTCCTTGTGATGATACAAAAACATTGTCTACTTGTAGCTTTGTAGCTTTCCAGGGTCACCATGCTGATCTGCATCAAGCTGGTAGAAGGAAAGGAGACTAGAGTGTCATGCATGGAGGGGAGTGGGCCAGGTCTTGAAGGGATACAGTCCTTTCTGCTCACTTTCCATGAACCACAACATAGTTACAGGGTCTCCTTTGAGTATAAAATAGGTAGGTAAATGTGTGTCCAGGAAAAAGAGAAAAGATGCTTAGGGAGTAATTGCTAACTTTGCCACACCTGGAACTGTTCCTCTAAACACTTTTCCTCTTAACCTGAGCAAAACCCTTCATGAATTTCACCTCAGAAATCCATTTTGGGAAACAATTATGGCTGGCAAAAAAATGAAGGAAAATATAAACAGCTGGGACTATATCAAACTAAAAAGTCTCTGTACAGCAAAAGAGACAATATACAAAACCAAAAGAAACCCAACCCACTGGGCGAAAATTTTTGCCCTCCAGACAAGTGACAAGGGTCTGATAACAAAGATCCACAAAGAGCTCCTACAGTCCAACAAAAGCAAAGCAAAAAACCTAGTCAAAAAATGGGGAGAAGAACTGAAAAGACACTTTACCAAAGAGGAGATACAGAAGGTTAATAGGCATATGAAAGAATGCTCCACATCACTAATAATCAGGGAAATGCAAATCAAAACCACACTGAGATACCATCTTACACCAGTAAGAATGGCCCATATAAATAAAATGGCAACAACAAATGTTGGCGTGGACGTGGAGAAAAAGGAACTCTCTTACACTGCTGGTGGGAGTGCAAACTGGTCCAGGCACTATGGAAGACTATGTGGAGGACCCTCAAACAATTGAAAGTGGACTTACCATTTGACCCAGCAATCCCACTACTGGGAATCTACACAGAGGACATGAAAACACTAATTCAAAAGGTCACCTGTACACGCATGTTCATTGCAGCTCTGTTTACAATTGCCAAGATTTGGAAACAAACCAAATGCCTCAAAATCAATGACTGACTGAAAAAAATGTGGTATATGTACATGATAGAATACTATGCGTCAATCAAGAAAGACAAACACATGTCATTCGCAGCAACATGGATGGAACTAGAAAGACTCATATTAGCAGAAATAAGCCAAAAAGAAAAAGAGAAATACAAGATGGTCTCACTTATATGATGGATATAGGGGAAAACAAACAAACGAATAAGTAAAAACAACCAATGGGACTGAACAATGGAGCGAGAGAGGAGGAGGGGGGGGAAGAAGGCGGGGGAGGTGAAGAGCACAAAAGATCAGGATGGCTAACAAGTGTTAGTGAAGTGGGAAAGCCCCGGGGTACATAATAATGGACTAATGTAATATAAATATAAATATACATATATGCAAATTTTTAAACATTTAAATTAAATTTAAAAAATAAAATAAAAATAAATACTCTTCCTCTTGATATGTATCTACTCAAAGAACAAGATGGCAACCCTTTGGTTTCTTGTACTTTCAATAGTCATTTGTCTAGCACATACTCTGTTGAAAGCCTTGAGGGCATGATGGAGTAGGGGTTTTAGAGAAGAATACAACAGAAGGGCTTTCTCTAGGAATGCATAATCTGGTTGAAGGAAAATATCTGTCTGTCTGTCTCTTTCCCTTTGCCTGCCTACCTATCTACCCAGCTACCTACCTACCTACCTTTGAATCCATTCATTTATCAGTAGGTAGATAGATATCATATAAAGTAGAAAATGATAAAAGCTCCAAGAAAGAATCAGAAATGGCTGCATGGAAATTGAGAGAAGAGGAACTAGACGAAAGATTCTATGTGGAAATGGGGGTGTTGAGGGTAAAACATTGAGCTCAGAAACAGAGTGAGAGAACCATGGAGTGTTTATGGCAGAAGCCAGGCTTCATCTGACTGGAACAAAGAGCATAGAAAGAGGCAAGCACAGAATTAAGTTGGAAAAGTGTGCGGGGCCCAATGTCCCCAAACTCTTGCTAATCACACACAATGATGTGCATTTCTGAGAGGCTATTCAATCACCTATCTCCATGGTTTCTATTTTTTCCCCAGCTATTTTTCATTAAGCAGGTACCCCGTTCCCTTTCCACTTCAAATAATTATAAAGATGATTATGGAAATGATGGTGGTGGTAGTGCTAATGATTAGGAAAGAGGAGAGAGTTTATAAAATTTCCTAGCCTGCCCAGAAATCTTCCCATCTCACTGAGAGGAATCTTCGAGCTCATCATTTGTGGGCTGCTGTGGCCTGACTTCCGCACTGAGGGAGCCCACACGAGAGGAGAACAGCAGATGACAGGCTGCTTTTGAGCATCGGCCCAGCAGGGCTGATTCACAAGCTGTTTGGAGAACACAGAAGTCACCACGCAGCTCAGTGAGGCCAGCCCAGAATGGGACAAGCTTCTGCACTAGAATAGGGAATGGAAAACTGCTGCTGTTTTCCATTCATTGGAGGGTGAACAAGAATTCATGAAAGTACCACGCGCTAACCGATTGCACCACTGGAGCTCCAGGTGAACAAGAATTCAAAGTTTTCCATTGGAGGGTGAACATTCTCAGAGGGTGAGATTGGTCTTCACTCTCCACCTTGCAGAAAAGCACTGGTGGATCAGAGCTTAAAGTTCATGCCAACGAGGGTGCTTACTCTTTTTTTTCAGGTAGGCAAAACCAGCTAAGTGCATGATGCTGTAGCAAGCTAGCAGGTGAAGTTGAGCCAAACAGTAGGAAGGGGTACATTGCAAGAAAACCAAAGGATGTCTGGAACCATAGAGAGTACTGAAGCTTATAGGCATGATATTATTTTCCTGGTTTCATTAAGTGTCATTTTCTTTTAACACTGATGGGGGGCGGCGGGGCGGGGGGAGTCCTAGCAGATGTTGAACCAAACAATATTATTTGAGGATCTGATTTTGTTACTTAAAGTTGAAGTTTCCAAGAACCTATCAACTACTTTAGGTGAGGACTTAATGTGTGCACCTATGATCAATTTTAATTCATAAGTTAGGCACTGTAAGAGATGAACAACAATAAGCAATAATAAAGTGGTACAATTTTACTAATAGATCATACTGAGAGTTATGAGACCTCAAAACATTGCATGTGGTATTTCCTGGATATCTGATCTCAGAAATCCCAGAAAACAAAACCCTGGATGAGGGGGTACAAATGTGATTCAAGATTATTTCAATTGATTATAAGTATAAGCTAGAAAAGGAATGTGAATGCTCCTCTGGCACTTGGTATGCCTCTTCTTTGTCTTCTTTACCTTCTGGATTGTTCCAGCTCCTGAGCATCTCAGGGAGTGATGAGAAAACACCCCTCCTTACTCTCTGAAGACCTTGACACCTTTATAATAGCTTCCTGGAGCCACTACAACAAAGTACAGCAAATTGATGGCTGCAACAAATAGCAATTTATTCTTTCAATGTTTGGGAGGAGCATTCAAATCAGAAGGGACAGTGGTTGCAAAAAAGCTGAGTGGGGAGGGTGCCTGGTCTGCAAAGCTGGAGCTGAGACTGTAAGAATAAAGGCAGCAAGAGGGTGGAGAGAATCCGGGCTCAATGACAGTTCGTGTCCCACGCTGACCATGCAAAGTTTCAGCAGGTTCACAAAGAAAGTGAGGGGAATACAGGAAGTCAAGCCAAACCTTTTCCTTTGTGTACATCATAGTCTGTGGGGATTCTTGTGCATGCCTCCACACCAGTGTGCACCTACTTTCCCTGCTTCTGCCTTCCCTTCTCTTCTCCTCCTTGTAAACCTCCAGACCTAGTACTAATCTTGACTTCTCTTAGGTAACTGCCATCCAACATATGTGCCTCTGGAAGAGCACCCAGCATGTTGCTGGCACAAGAGAGCACCAAGTGGTGTTTCCTTTCTTTATCTCTTCAAATCCTTGCTACAACGTTAGGGATTTTCACTGCAAATCAAATTTGAACTGAGTTTTTAGAGAAGACCTAGTTTATGTGCAAAGTCATAAAGATGTAATAGAATCCTTTCAAAGAGCTCTCTTGCTAATGCTAAATCATAGGGAACAACGCGTTTCCTGACATTTTCAGATTCCCAGACCAGAGATAGAATATGATAGAGCAAGATGGGGCGGGGGGAAGAGGGAACAGTTTCATAAAGATTCTTTGATTCCATCATTCATCTAGACTTTATCTTTATTCATGGGGCACAAGGAATTCACTTTTAGTAAACTAGATTTCATGAATGTGCCCAGGTATGGGTGCCTCAACTTAAGTGCAAGCCAAGTTTGAGCAGTAGGAAAAATACTGAGCTTTGTGGAGGATCTGAGAAATTGTAAAGAACTGCAGAGTGATATAGGGAAATTTGTGTTTGTGAGTGTGTATGTGAGTGTGCAGAGAGAATGGGGGTGGTAGTGGGGAGGAGGGCAAGAAAGAGGGAGGGGGGAAGAAAGAGGCTGAGTTTGTACAGAAAGGAAAGGGGGAGGTGGATCAAGTTCATGTGAGGAAGTTTAATGACACTAGAGCATTGAGCCATATATAGAAGTTACACCTAGAGAATGATATCACGATAGGTAATGGGCCACTTGTCAGTGGAACACTTCAGGCTAACAGACAGTTCCAACATCTGCTTTAATCAACCTTACAACTATTTTTTATGAAGATTTACACTTATAGAAGTTTGAACAGTTCTCTTGAGTTCCTTCCCTTTACTTAAAGTTTGGAATTTTTCCATGTTTTTGGACGCAAATAAATGCAGCTGTTTGCTCTGTGAGAGCTATGGAAAACATATATTTATGCTGTATTTGTAATACAGAGAATGTTCAATTGAGACTGAATTTGGCTTCTTGCCTTATGTTTCAATGTTTCTTTTTAATAACATAAGGTCCTTCATTCATGCAAATGATGCTATTGACTCATCAGCATGGTACAGCAAAAGAACAGGGGTCTGGGCATCAAAACAACTGAATTTCAGTTCTGCTTCATCAGTAATGACCTTCCTGGATGTGGTAGATTACATTTTCCAAAGATACTTCCAAAATCTCACATCCTATGTACTACTTCACAATGTGACCTTGCCATTCTCCCATCAGGAGGAAGAGTCTGTAGCACCTTCTCTAAAATCCAAATGGGTTTCCTTATCACCAGTAGAATGTGATGAAGTGACCATGCGTGACTTAAGAGACTGGATTACAAAAGGCAATCTGCATCTGCTCTGTGCTCTAGAACATGTACACTTGTGCCAAATAAGAAGTTAAATAGCATGGGCACTCCAGTCAAAATTCTGGTCTTTGAACTTTTTTTAATCCAGGTACCAGACCTAGGATTGGAGAAGTCTGCAGAGAAACCAAATTTCCTACTGTGGAGTCACTCCCAATCATTAGGTATTTCCCACTAAGGCTCAAGAAAGGAGTCATCTTCACTGTGCCCTTCTGAATTCCTGGCCTACATGATTTGTTAACTTAGTTTTGTACGCCACTAAATTTGTAATCAATAAGAACAGAATCCATAGCAATGGAAACAAAATTTGGAACCTGGAAGTGGGGGGCTGCTCTAACAAAAGTAAATAAATAAAACATGGCATTAACTTTGGAAGCCAGTGGAATAAGGATCTTGGAAACCTCTCATGAAGTACTTTTGTACAAACTAAAAGGTTCTCAAGGAAAGAGTTGTGAAGGTTTACAGGAAAATGCTATCAGAAACTAAAGAAAGAAAGAGCTTTGTGATGTATGTGTGTGTGTATGGGGGGTGACCTCATTAAATCTATTTCCTCTGATAATGTACAAGATAGAAAATCTAATGACCTGACTTCTTCTAGTTGTGTGTACACAACAAAAGCTTGGTGAGCTATATTAAATGATAAAGTTTTCAAGTGTAGTCTGGAAATTATATGAAGGTCTTAGGACAGTCTTTTCATTTTAAAAGTGTCTCAAATTGAAAAGTAAGTCCTGGCAAAATGTAAATTCAGGATAGGATTATAAAATTCCTTTGTTTAAATTTCAAAATATGTATGGGGCTGCCTCAAAGATTCTTCCAGAAAGACAAAAGGCCTTCTAAGTATTTATGTGTCCGGTAGAACTTTTTCTTCAGACAATGACTTTTAAGAATCTTAAGTTCAAGTTCATTCTACCATAATAATTACACCAGAACTCAAAAGAGATAAGCACCTGACTCAATAAGATTTATAGGTGTTGCTTTGTGCAATGCAGTGGATTATATACAGTAAACAAACACACATTTTTCAAAAGGAATTAGTTTTATCTTAGAGAGATTGTAAAATGAAAAGAGGTTTTTTTGACTACCCCACCCCAATCTTATAAGCACAAGAAATAGAATGAAAGTCTATCTAATTGCATGCAAACTCATTCCTTATGGGTAAGAAGGGACAACTCAGAGGCAAAAGCCAAGAACCACAAAGAAAACTCCCGGAGTAGAACTGAGTCCTAACCAAAGACAATTTCAGAAATGCTATGGGTCAGTGACCACTGATGGCTTCTGTTTTTCCTGTTTTTCAATGGGATGTCAGCAACAGTTATTCCATGTCAGTCTTAATGTTGTGTGTTTCTTGTATGAGGAAAAGAGAAGTAGCATGTTGCTTTCATTTATAGCTGTACAGATCAATAAAAATGGTACTTAAACAGACTGGCTGCCCAACACAAACTTAAGACTGAAAACCTGCCAGCAAGGCTCGCCTGCTTCAAACAACACAGTCCCTCACCCAGTGAAAGGACACTGCCAAAGGAAAGAAAGAGACTAATGGACTTAGCACAACTAGTAAACAACAAAGAGCGGGGTTTGAGAGAATGGAAGGGGCACCAGAGGGAGGAGGGAGAGGGAGGTATCCCAAAAAACACTTAAAGAGGTTGTGATCTAAAGAACAAAATAAATTAAAAAAAAAAAAACACTAAAAAAAAAAAAAAGGTACTTAAGGAGACCAATCGCAGAAACTCTGTGTGAGGAAGTTCATCCATACTTGGACATGCTCTAGATGAGATTCTAGACTTACAAGTGGTGAGACCATAGAGATTCTATATGTCTTGGGAGAGTTGAGAGAGAGAGGTGATTGAATTTTTAATGTGCAATGTGTCCTGTGACCATGGGTGTGATCATGGTGACAGATTGCATTTCCAATGATGACCACAACACTATCTCTCTTTCATCCCACAGGCTCCTCTGAAATATTAACTTTTTTTTTTTTTTGAGACTAGGTCTCACTATTTTTGCCTGTGGAACTGCAGGTTCTCATTACCCAGGGTACCACAGACTCAAGCAATCCCTAACCTCAGCTTCCCAGGTAGCTGGAATTACAGGTGCGCGCCACCACACCCAGCTATTTTTTCGGAACTAGGTCTCGCTACCGGCCCCAGGCGGGACTCGAACCATGATCCCTAGCCCCGGCCGCTTCACAGCCTGAAGCTTACAGGCATGAGCCTCTGTGCCCAGCTGAAATATTAACTTGATGCTCTTCCCATCAAGAGGTTGAGTCAGAACTAATTTTTGTCTCATTCATGAAAAAAAAGTATAGTATAATCGCTTCCAAAAATAGACCGTAAAAGACAGCATAGTTTTCACCATGTTTGCTGGAATAGCCATTCTTGAAACTCCATAGCATTGTGTGAGAAATTTGCCATAGGTCACCTGTGATGAGGAAACAAAACCGTAGAGAGAGATCACATATAGGCCCTCTGGTCAGCAATCTTAGTCCTCATGTCCTTTCTGTCCAAGTGTCCAGCAAGCAAAGGGAAGGACCTTCAGATGACCATAAAGTCATTCCTTGACTGTCTTTTAATCCCTCCAGCTAAGGCCCCATGCATCATGGACAAAGGCAAGCTGGACCTTTCTGAATTCTTGCACATAATATCTGTGAAGATCTATACAATTTTTATCTTACTAAGTTTGGGCTGGTTTGCAGTGCAACCATAGTGACTGAAACCCTGAATCTCATTTTATTATCACATTTCTAAGATGAAGAGTTTAGTCTATATGACTTCAAGTTCCCTTTTTTGGCTATAAAGATTTGAAACTATGATTTCAACACCTTGTGACTTAAAATCTTTTGGGTTAGACTGTCAACTGTTCTCCCTGCTCCAAATTTGTTTTCTTCCTTATGGGCCATCCAATTTGAGGGTATATTTTCACTCTCATTTGCTATGTGGTGTGTCTGTGACCCTGTGACTAACTTCTCACTACTGGTCCATGAAAGGAAGAGACACATGGCCTGACCTTCCTTTAGAAGGAAACAGCTGACATTGAACCTTTCCCTTCCTGAAGCTAGAGCACACTTGGCTTCAAGTCAGCTTCAAACATGGCTAAAGACTGTCCTGGTGAAGACCAGACCACAACTGAATGGCCTTGGGAACAGGGCTCCTTTGCCTGTCTGTTATGACAGAGTAGTAGATTCTTCCTTAATCAAACCACAGCATATGTGGGTCTTTTATTAGAGCATCATTTTAAGCCTAACATATACTTCAAAGACCCCCAGTGTGTGCGTAATAAATTCCTTCTCCCCAGTCAAATCTCCTGTCACTTTCTTCCTTCTTCTCTGTTAAGCCAGTTTTCACAAAGATCTTTTGTTCTCCCTACCTGGGTGTTTCGTCCTTCTCAGGTCAATGTCTGGCTCTTTAACTTTTATAGGTCTTGGTTAAAATGATACTTAACTTAAGCCAGACATGGTAGCATGTGACTGTAACCCCAGTTACCTGGGAGGCTGAGGCTGGGGATCACTACTTGAGTTCGTGGGTACCAGATAGCCCTGGGCAACATAGTGAGATCTATTCTCTAAAAAAAAAAAAAGATACTTAACTTAGATTCCTTATTAAATGCCCCCTGAGCAAACCTATGTTTTTCTTTCACAGCATTTATCACAGTGCTAGTTAAGTCATTGTTTGCCTAAACTGTATGATACTGGCTTCACCACTACACTGTAGACATTATGAGAACAAGGCTTATCTCTTTTTTGTACTTAACCAGTACCTAGCCCACAGTAAATACTCAAGAGCACTGGTTGAGAGTTATTGAGGACTTGTAAATTAACTGGCCAAGATTTGCAGTTATAGCTTGTGGCCATAGAAGTAAGCAAAAGATGAACCTGTCCAGGGGGTATCAATCTTCAACTGTGACTTCATAGTCGAGATGCTCACAAACACACGGAGTGTTCCCCACTGGCTGTGGGACCCCTGAATTCATTCCCTATAGGCCATCTTGAGTGTCACCAGGGACACTTCTGATAATAGAATCTCTCTCTTTAAAAAATTGGTTTATGGATGAAAAAGTCCCAAGTATATAGGATGCTGAGTTTAGCAGAATCTGTATGTAAATTGGTATTTTGCTGGTGATCAATCTTGTGCTAAAAATGGAAAATCAATAAAAAAAAAAAAAGAAAATCTAAGGGGAAAAATAAGTTGTAGACATTTTTGGTCCAATGAGTTTCCAACTCCGAGGACACTGCATCTGAGACCAAGGTTACTGCCTCTTTCAAGGGAATGTGTAAGAAAACTGGCGGACCCTCACATATTCTAATAGAGCAGAAACTCTCATGGAAAGGAAAGATCCAAAGGCATTGCCTTCTTAGGGCATTAGCTGGGGAAAGTCTCTGCAGTATTTCCTTGGGTTCATCACAGGAAAGTTTCATCACAACAGGCAGTTACGGGGTCTCCCAAACAGCAGAGTTCACAGAATTGCTGAAGGAACTGGAGCTGACCTCATGTGCCTCATGTGTTTCTACTGGTTGTAGAGACAGCAGAGAGTTGAGGACACTGAAGATGTATAAAGAAGAATTAAAATGAGTAGGAACTGCCTCATTTCAGACCCTTGAAATAGACACTAAAATAGGTTGGCACAGTAAGATGATATGGACAGCTTGTGGGGGAAGGGCAAAAGCTGCTGAATCAGCGCCAACAGTAACCACTTTTGATTGACGTGAGAGGGACATCATAGGCATGGCTAGGCATTCATTTGGGGAGCTACTAGCTCTATACACCTTAACCCACATAGTTTATGTAGATACCTCATTAACTCTGTAACATAGTGGTAAGGAAAAAGCTCCTTAGAAAGAAAATCGCTGTTGTGGTTTGAATTGTGTCCCCCCACCTCTTATGTGTTGAAGTTCTAATACCCCCAACCTCAGAATGTACCCTTACTTGCACATACGGTCACTGCAGAAGTATTGCCTAAACTAAGTTGAGGTTACAGTGGAGTTGCTTGGCTCCTAATTGGATACAACGAGTACCCTTATGAAAAGGAGAAATTTGGATGTGAAGACAGACACACTAGAAGTAGTACAGTGTGAGGAGACATGGGGAGAAAAGGGTCATCTCTAAGCCTAGAACAGGAGCCTGGAACAGATCCCTCCCTCTCAGCCTTCAGCAGGAAACTATCCCATTGACTTCGACTTTAGACTTCCTGCCTCCAGAACCTTGAGACAATGCATTTCTCTTGTCAAAATTACTAGGTCTATGGTCCTTTGTTACAGCAGCTCTAGTAAACTAATATAATAGCAAATATAGTCATAGCTATGTGTTTGTACAATAATAGCAATGAATAGAGCAGCATAATACATCACAGGGTATGTGGATCTCAGAGGCAGTCTTGTCCTGGATCTACCCCTTACTAGCTCTGTGACTTTGGTAAAGTCATTTAAAAACTTTTAAAATTCTCAGTTTCCTTTTCTCTGAAATGCAGATGATCAGAAATGACATTCAAAATACTTAGTGGTAGGCCATCAAGTACACTGCAAAGGCTACTAATTCTATAAGTAGTCACAGGAGAGTGACTTTAGGTGTATCAGTTCTTGGAGATTCTTTCCAGTCTTGGATTGCCATCTGCCCAGGATGACTTACCCTTTTAAGGCTTTGTCAAATCAATCTAGGGAGACATGTGGATGGGAACCATGATGAGGAACCGCCTGGAATCTCAGGCTAGTGGGGTTTCTAGGTAGTACCCTCACCACTCGCCTCCCCTCTCCCCCTGGTCTCTTCTGAGTTAGTGTGTTTGGTGGGGGAGAGGTGTAAGGGCAAGAGGTTCATTCAGGAGGCACAGAATAGCTGTTAATTTATGGAAGGATCTTAGTATTTTAACAACTGATAGGGTCTTACTGGCTTTTACATTCAGAACATCAGGTTGGGGATAATTAGAGATAATCACACAGTTTTGTGAAGCTTAGATGAGGTGACACATGTCAAGTGCTTAGCAAAGTGCTTGGTATGTGGCAAACAATCAATGCTAGTTTACATTATTATTGAGAAGCGTGGTATTTAGAGAGCAACACACATGCATTAGGCACCTACCTGTGCTTTGCACTGTCTTGAGTATTACAGGTACCGACCTGAAGATGGCAGCATACCTGTCCTTAGAGTATTTCAGTGTAGAGGAGACACTTGCATCTACTTTCTTGCTTTCTGTAGTGGAGGGAGTTTGGAGGTTCCAGTGTTTCAATAGGCACCTCAACTTGTCTGTTCTACCTTCCTTTCCACACCAGGAGTCCTCACACAGTCCTCACTTGAGTCCTTCATTGTGGACTCTCTTCTGTCATAGTTTCGCTAGATTAAGTGATACTTGAACTAGTAGTATATTTGCAAAAGAAAAAAAAATGTATGAAGACCTGAAGTGAGCTGATTTTATTTCCTTTATGATAAGAAATATCAGACTTAGAAGCAATAAACAGGGCTCCAAGGATCATCTATGGTAAAAATCAGAATTACTGCTGTGGTAATTTGTTTCCAAAGATATGGTCATCAAATTCTTCCCTCCCTGGCTCTACCCCATCCCCACACAGAGGTGGAATCTGTTCTTCCTTTAATGATGAGGTCATGACTGTGATTAATATCCTTATAAAAGAGACCAGAGAGCTAGCTTGCTTCTTTCACCATGCAAGATAGCAGTCAAAAAAAGGATGATTTAGGATTTGGGTCATCACCGGACACCAAATTTACCTTCATCACTGTTATCTTGCACTTCCTAGCCTCCAGAACTGTGAGAAATACTTTTCTATTGTTTTTAGGTTACCCAGTATATGGCATTTTGTTACAGGGGTCCAACAGACTAAGAGCTACTTCTTTTCTCTTTTCTCCTGAGATACCTGCTTTGGGGAAACTCCCACAAGGAACCCAGCTGCCATTTTGTGGGGACCCCAACATGAAGAAACAGATGAAGGTGATCCATTTGACAGTTTCAGATGAGTTCCCAGTTGACAGTCACATGAGTAAGTCATCTTAGTTATTAATCCAACAAAGTCTTCAGAGAATCTCAACCCCAGACTCCATCTTATCTCTACCCAGGAGTCTTCACAGGAGCATGGCTCAACTGAACCCAGTCAACCCACAAAGTCAAAAGAGACAAATTGATGTTGGCCAATTTTTTGCATAGCAGCAGGTAACCATAATCTGTTTTTGTGAACTCAAATATTTTTAACTTACAGTCATTTTGAAGGACCCAGGGCACTAGAATTGGAAGTTCTAGGCCCTCTCACAGCTCTGTCCCTAACAAACATGACCTTGGGCTCACAGCTTTATCATTCTGGGCCTCTATTTCTTCTCTTGTGCAATAAGGGGTTCAGATCTCTAAAATTCCTCATGCTTCTACACCTCTATGATGATGCTATAATCATCTTGGATGATGTTAGTAGCATCTTCACTAAATGTTTGTACAGAATTCCACCCAAATGTAGTTTTCTGTTTTAATTTCACAGAGCCAGAGACTGTTAAGGTTAACTTCCCAATTTGCTCTCTGCAGCAATAAGGACCCTACATCACAGAGAGATGCTGGTACCCTAGCTTCTACACTCACTGCTCCAACCCCCTGTCCTATTTCTAAAGTTTTTGTCCAATTACTGCTTCTGTCACCTTGGAAAGGATCATTGCTTCTCTTTTTCACATGGGCTGAGATTTAGTGAACAAACTTGCCAACTCATGCCTCCTCATCATTGAACTTGCCTTCTCCACATCGCAAAAGACTTGGTTTTCTTCCTTCCTTCCTTTTTTCCTTCCTTCCTTCCTTCCTTCCTTCCTTCCTTCCTTCTTTCCTTCCTTCCTTCCTTTCTTCCTTCTTTCCTTCCTTCCTGATTTTTAAAAATTTTTATTATAGTAAAATATACATAACACAAAATTAACCATTTTAACCATTTTTAAGTGTACCACATGGATCTAGATTTTGTGATTCACACCCAGCTCCTAAAAAGGCTTACAGTATGTCACATTAGAGTTGAAGAGGCAATTCGGAAAAATCTCTCCATGCTTCTTCTTAGAAAATAAAACTTGCTAAAGTAGGAGAATCCAGGTCAGAGGATAGTCTTAGCCTGATTGTACTTCCCAAGGCTTACCTCAGCATATAGCACTACCTCCAGAAATGCTTGTTGAGTGAATGAACAATCTTTTAAGTTAAAAGAGACCCTCCTTTTTATAAAATTGTATTATTTTCTTATTGAGTTAACACTGGTTTTCAACATTTATGGTTCAGAGGTACATACTCACACCTCTTCAGATTCGTGTTACCATACCACATCCTCCATCCAGGTGTCTATAATCTAAAGGTGTCTGACCTAAGACTCTTATATCACCTAGATATTATTTTACCTCTCTCATGGGAACAAATAAGGCTAATAAGAGAACTATTTTTATGGGCATATAAGGTGTATAAATGGGCTTCTTTCCCCAAAAGTAAGCTACTACAGGGACATGGCAAGTTCAGAAACATCCTTGTTGGCAATCTCTCTTTAAAAATCATGTTTACTTGCCATTTTGTGTCTGTATGTAGAGAACAAAGAGAAATTTGCCTCTTGGTGACTGAAGGAGGTCAAGGCATTGTAATTGGTGTCACCAAGGGCTGACAATTTCTGCCCTAAAGATGTAATAGGAGTGAGCAGATCCCTCCCACCTACAAAGCTGTGGGCTGCAGCCAAGGTCTCTGTGCCACCTCCAGACCACATGAACCCTAGCAGCTGAGTGCCTGCAATTATCCTGACTCTGGGGTCTATAGCCTTGACGGGGAATATTTGTCTCTATGGGGAATAAAGGAACTGGAAATCCCATTGGCCTGACTCTGTGTCTGGTGTCTTGAATCTCCCCTCTCATCATAATTGCAAGTTGCAGAGTAAGACCTAACTCAGAGAGACAGTGCCCAAACTCTCAGACTCTTGGCTATCATGGTCATGCTACAGCTGGAGAAGCTACTACCAACTGGGGAGACACTTTTTTAGGTAAATGCCATGACTAGGAGAAGGGGGGAAGGGAAAAATCAGCATCCAGTATTTTACCAGCTCTGGCCATTTATATGAAATGCCACCTTTCACTCGCAAATTGTAATCTCTGTGTGTGTGTGTGTGTGTGTGTGTGTGTGTTTTCTTAGTCCCAGCTCTATTGTTCTTCCACAAGATGGAGGGGAAAAACACTTGTCACTTCGCTAGTGAATTTTGTGCACATTGTAGGTCCTAGATCTATTCCCTCTCCTTTTCATTGACCGAATCTCACCCATCTCTACCCTGTAAAGACTGTTGCCCACTCTAAGACCAAGATCAGACAGGAGGACAGTGTAGGTGATCCTATTTCAGGCAGTCATCAGACTTTTTTCTTATAAATAAGCCTTGGAGAGTGACAGGGTCAGCCCCTCTCTTGGCCTGCAGAGAGGCCAGTGGCTCCCAAGCCAGACGATTCTATTTTCGGCTCCCAAGTGTGCAGAGCAGCGCCCTCCGCCTAGCCGAGGGCCATGCAGCTAGCCCGCCAGCGGCAGGGGCCTTCAGCCTCTGCATTTCCATTTCCATAAATTTACATCAAATTTATGCTGAATCATATCCCCCCCACGCAGAAGAAATGAAATACATTATCAATAAGTACAACAAATTTGAATAATCTGGGAGCTAGCGGAGTGACTTTCCTATTTCTTTCCCACTTAACTCCTTCCTTGGGTCTGTCTCATTACATCGCCCCCACTGCCACCATCAGCTAAGCCTGGAATTCTCCCTACCATCCCAGCACCCAAGTTTCTCTGCTCTTCTGTTGCCATTCTTGATTTCCCACCACTCATCAGTCGCCCAGGTCCTGCAACCCCCTCTGTCTCCTTTCCTTTGTCATCTGCTCCAGCTTCAGCTCCCTCCGGACCTATAGGCTCCCTTGTCTAAACTCTTCCAGCAGCGGAAGGTGCCACTCCCCTGTCCATACCTGCTACCCTGCGAAGCCCCAGCCAATCACACCCAGTCCCACACCCCCCTGGGAATGGCAATTGGGGGTCCCTGGCCTGGCAGACTGTCATCTGTCCCACTCAGTCATTTTGAGCTCCTCCATAGTTCAGCGGGGAGTGGAACTTCCTTCCACCCCCTGCTGCCTGACTGATTGGCAGCCAGCAGGGTTGGGAGGGGGGGTGCAGGGGGGAGCAGCACGCAACTGATTGTTTGCTGCTGGGAAGGGAGGGCTTAGCAGAGACTGAGACTGAGCCCAGACACTCAGGGGGCTTAGAGGCAGAGTATGCTCTGAGTTAGCAACCTGGGCAGAATCCCCTGACTGTCTGTCTACCCTCCTGCCACCCTGCTCCCCCCTCCACCCAAGTATAGGAAACCATGGAAGAGGCCTTTTGCAGAATATCCCCAGGTAGGGGGAGAAAAGAAGACTTAGATGCTACAGAACTGAATCCAGAGACCCAGGAGACCTCAGATCCCAGGGGCTGGTTACTGTGTTCACTGGGATCAGCAGTCCTCTGCCTTTGGTTAAAATCAAGAGCAAAGGAAGGCAAGAAGGTATTTAGCAACCAGAATGTGAGCTACTAGGAAAACTTGTCAAAATGCCTTCCATTGAAAGTGCAAGAATTGGGAACATACATATGTGTGTGTGTATGTGTATGTATATATTTACACACATGCATATGTACAGCTGCTATATCTATATTTGTATATATCATCTCTCTATCTGTATGTCTGTGTTTGTCTGTCTAGCTATCATTATGAACAGCAGTCATTATGAATTGCTTTCTTCCTAGACTCATCAGCCTAGGTCTCTGAATCCAGGCAGTGTTTGGGGACAGGTGTGGTTGTGCATATTGCTTTAATTGTATAAAGTTTAGAAAGAAATCAAGCCAACACATCTTTTCAGGAGATTTATTTAGTTTCCTTTAATGGGAATTCTGACATTTTTGCTTGGGCAGCCAGAATGTGAACTGAAAATACTGTCTGGACAAGTTCTAGCAAAAGCTTTAAGGCTTTTGTGTGCCTGGGGCTGCGGGGACTGGGCAAAGTCAACTAGCAAGGTGGGAAAGAAACGTGAGCAGAGGCCCAGGTTTCTGATGATGAGTCTGGGTTCCTCCATGCTCGCCCAGTGTCTCCAGGGTATTGGACTTTGTCTTCACAGATTTGATGGTTCAACTTCTTAGATTCAGCTATTTTGGGGCTTCCACATCTAAGAGCCTCTCAAACTTTTAAAAGTGCAAAACATCACTCAGAAGCATAGAAGTACTTTCTTCTAATGCTATGTGCTCAAATAAATAAATAAATAAAT